>PVKH010006942.1:0-20608 GCA_004027955.1 Chaetophractus vellerosus | reverse complement strand
CACCCGCGAACTGAAGCAAGCGCCGGCCGTGAACGGACGCAGAGACCACCCACAAGCGGGGAAAGCCGCGCCTGTGCAGTGACCACTCTCGGCGCGTCGCCGCAGCGGGGGGAAGGGGAGATATGTAATAAAATAAATAAATCTTTAAAAAAAAAAAACAAAAAAACTGAAGGGAGGAATAGCCATCTCTACAGTAATAGCTGGAGACTGTAACGCAACACTCACCTCATTAGATAGAACTAGACAGAAGATCAACAAGGAAACAGATTTTGAACACTATGATTAATGAGCTAGACCTCACAGACAAATACAGAACATTGCACCCAAACTTGGTGGGATCCATATTCTTCTCAAGTGCTCATGGATCTTTCTTCAGGATAAAACACATGTTAGGTCACAATGCAGGTCTTAATAAATATAAGATGATTGAAATAATACAAAGCACCTTCTTGGAACATAATGGAATGAGACTGGAAATCAGTAGTAGACAGGAAAGGGGAAAAATTCACTAATGTGTGAAGGCTAAACAACACACTCCAAAATAATCAGTGGGTAAAAGAAGAAATTGTTACGTGAAATTAGTAAATATACTGAGATGAATGAGAACGAGAACAATCCTTATCAAAACTTACGGGATACAGTGAAGGCAAAACTGAGAGGGAAATTTATAGCCCTATTTGCCTATATTTAAAAAGAAGAAAGAACTAAAACTGAAGAACTAACTGAACAACTGGAGAATCCAGAAAAAGAACAGCAAACCATTCCCAATGCAAGCAGAAAGAAAGAAATAATAAAGATCAGAGCAGAAATAAATGAAATTTAGAACAACAACAACAAAAAATAGAAAAAAAATCAACAAAACCAAAGCTGGTTATTTGAGAAGATCAAGAAAACTGACAAACCCTTTGCTAGACTAGCAAAGTAAAAAAGAAGATAAAAATAAATAAAATCAGAAATGAAAGGAAGGAGTTACGACTGAGTCCATACAAACAAAAAAGGATCATAAGAGGATATTCTGAGAAACTGTATGCCAACAAACAAGGCAAACTAGATGAAATGGACAAATTCTTACAAATGCACAAACAACCTACACTAATGTTACAAGAAATACAATAACTTAAACCAATCACATTTAAAGAGACTGAATCAGTCATCAAAAATCTCCCAAGAAAAAGTCCAGGACCAGGTAACTTCACAGGTGAATTCTATCAAGCATTTTGAGCATAATTAACACCAAACCTTTTAAACTCTTATATAAAAAAAATTGAATAGGAGAGAAAATTGCCCAACACATTTTATGAAGCCAACATCATCCTAATACCAAAGCCAGGTAAAGAAACTTCAAGAAAAGAAAATACAGACCAATCTCTCTAATGAATAAAGATGCAAAAATTCTAAACAAAATACTTCCAACGGCATATCAAAAGATTTATACATCATGACCAAGTAGAATTCATTCCTGCTATGCAAGGGTGGCTCAACATAAGAAAATCGATTAATGTAATAGACCACAGTAACAAATTGAAGGAAAATACCACATGATCATCTCGATTGATGCAGAGAAGGCATTCAACAAAATCCAGCATCCTTTGAAAAAAACACTTCGAAAGATAGGAATAATTCCTCAATATGATAAAAAGCATATGTGACGGGCCCCATGTGCAAGTGCGCCGTCAGGCCCTGTGAGCCACGCAGCAAGATGATGACATATCAGGAGAGTGACACAAGGGAGAGCCAAGACGAGATGCGCTGAAAAACCAGGAACTAAGGTGGCGCAGGCGGTAGGACACCACATTGGTGGTTCTGAGGACTGAATCCCAGTGAAGACAGGAGAAGGATGAGAAGAGAGGGCAGGAAACGACACACAGAGTTGCCCAACGAAGGGATACAAAAACAGCAAAAAAAAGGGGGTGGGGATGGATAAAAGTAAGTAAATAAATCCTTAAAAAAAAGTATGGGGGAGTTAAGATACAGACTATAGTTAGTAGTAATACTTTGACAATGCTCTTTCATAATTTCTTAACAAATGGTTCACAGCAATGCAAAGTATTTGTGGTGGGGTGATGTGTGGGAGCCCTGTATGATGTTATGCATGTTTGTTCTGTAAGTTCACAATGTTTACTGAACACTTATTGTTTATCTATGTTCATGTATGAATGATATACTTCAATAAATTGTTTAAAAAAAAAAGAGGAAGTTAAAGTCTCACTATTTGCAGATAATATGATCCTATGTTTTTTAGAAAATTCTGAAATGTCTACCACAAGGCTACTTGAGCTAATAAATGATTTCAACAAAGTGGCAGGATACAAGATCAACATGCAAAAATCAATAATGTTTCTGTAAACTAGTACTGAATAATCTGAGGAGGAAATCAGGGAAAAAATTCCATTTACAATAGCAACAAAAAGACTAAATACCCAGGAATCAATTAAACCAAAGAAGTACAGGACCTAAATGCAGAAAACTACAAAACAATGCTAAAAGAAATCAATGAAGACCTAAACAAATGAAAAGTTCATGGACCAGAAGACTAAATAACATGAAGATGTCAATCTTACCCAAACCAATTTATAGTCAATGCAATACCAATCAAAATCACAAAAACCTACTTTACAGAAACAGAAAAGACAATTAGCAACTTTATTTGGAAGGGAAAGTGCACCCAAATAGTCAAAAACATTGTGAAAAAGAAGAGGGAGGAAATTCACTGCTTGATATTGAAACATATTAGAAAGCTACAGTGGTCAAAAACATCATGGTATTGGCATAAAGATAGACAAATAGATCCGTGGAATAGACTTGAGAGTCCAGAAATAAACCCTTACCTCTACGGCCAACTGGTTTTTGACAAACTCACCGAAGCCATGTTAATGGGACAAAACAGTCTCTTCAACAAATGGTGCTGGGAGAACTGGCTATCCATAATCAAAACAATGAAAGAGGACTCTTGTCTCACTCCCTATACAAGAATCAACTCAAAATGGATCAGAGAGCCAAATATTAAAAAAAAAATCCGGACCATAAAACTACTAGAAGAAAATGCAGGGAAACACTGTGGTAGGTGGTGGTTTTTTGGACCTTACACCCAAAGCATGAGGAACAGAAGAAAAAAAATTAAGCACTTTTACACTTCACAGGACTCTGTCAAAGGATTGAACAGGCAATAGACTCAACAGGAGAAAATATTTGGAAATCACATATCCAATAAGGGTTTAATATCCATGATACATAAAGAGATGCTACAACTCAACAACAAAAAGACAAATGACCCAATTAAAAAATGGGCAAAAGACTTGAATAGACATTTGTCCAAAGAAGAAATACAAATAGCAAAATAACACATGAGAAAATGATCACCACCACTAGCGATTAGGGAAATGCAAATCAAAGCTACAAGATGTCATTTCACACCTAAAAGAACAGCCACTATTAAAAAGACAGAGAACTATAAGTGTTGGAAAGGATGTGGAAAGATAGGAACCCTTATTCACTGTTGGTGGGAATGTAGAATAGCTCAGCCACTGTGGAAGACTGTTTGGCAGTTCCTAAAGAAGCTGAATGTAGATTTACCACGTGACCTGGCAATACCACTACTGGATATATACACAGAAGAACTGAAGGCAGTGACACAAACAGACATCTGCACAACAATGTTCATAGTAGCGTTATTTATGATTGTCAAAAGTTGGAAACAACCCAGGTGTCCATCAACTGATGAATGGTTAAACTGTGGTATATTCACACACAATGGACTATATTATGCAGCTGTAAGAAGAAACGAAGTTGTAAAGCATATGACTTTATTATGTTGAATGAAGCAAGCCAGACACAAAAGGACAAATACTCTCATGGAGTTAATAACTTGAATATGGGTCACCAGAAATTAGAATGAGGTTAGAGAATGGAAAGCTGAGGGTTAACTTGTACAGAATTGGTAAAAAGGATATGTGTTAATCTTTGGTTTAAAGGGAAAGTCTAAGGTCATATATATTACTAAAAGGAAAGCTAAAAAATGTAACATGGGCCTGTATAGCATAGTAAAACTGCATGTGAAATCTGAATATGGGCAAAATTGAAGATCAATTTTCTTTGAAACTGAACAAATGTATATTAATACTATAAGATGTTAATATCAGACAAAAAATCATCATGCTAAGTCAAAGAAACCAGACACAAAGTACTATATATTGTATGATTCCATTTATATAAAATGTAAATATAAATCAATTCATAAAGATGGAATTGGATTAGTGGTTATGTAGGGCTGGGGAAGGACTGCTAAACAGATGTGAAGTTTTTCTTTTTGGGGTAATGAAATTGTTCTAGTAATTTTTGTGCTGATGAATGCACAACATTGTGATTATACTAAAAGCCATTGATTATACACTTGGGACAGACTGTATGGCATGTAAATATATCTCAATAAAACTGCTTAATAAAAAAAAAGAAGAGAATAAAATAAGCTCAGAAAAAAATCAGTAAGATGGGAAAAAGGGAAAATTCACAAATATATGGAGATTAAACAACACACTCTTAAATAATCGTGTGTAAAAGAAGAAATTGAAGAAGAAATCAGTCAATTTCTTGAGACAATGAAAATGAGAACACAACCTATCAAAACCTATGTGGTGGACTGAAGGCATTGCTGAGAGGGAAATTTTTAGCCCTCAATGCTTACATTAAAAAAGAAGAGCTAAAAACAAAGACTTAACTGCACATCTAGAGAAACTAGAAATCAAACAGCAAACTAATCCCAAAGCAAGCAAAAAGAAAGAAATAACAAAGATTAGAGAAGAAATAAATGAAATTGAGAACAAAATAATAATAGAATCAACAAAAGCAAAATTTGGTTCTTTGAGAAGACAAACAAAATCAACAAACCCTGGGGGCCAGCCATGTAGCCCAGTGGATAGGGCGCTGGTATACCACATGGGAGGCCCCGGGTTCGGTTCCTGGGGACCTCTCCTAGCGGGCAGACCGCCTTGAGAAGGGCAAGCCGCCATGGGTGGGCAGAGACGCCGGGAACAGGGAAAAGCCGCCACGGGCAGGGCAGGTTGCCCGTGAACAGAGCGCAGCCAGCCACCTGCGAACTGAACCGGAGCCGGCCGTGAATGGAAGCAGAAGCCACCCACAAGCGGGGCAAAGCCGCCTGCGCGGTGACCGGTCTCGGAGCGTCACCGCAGCGGGGGGGGGAGACAAAGCGGACAGAGAGGAACACAAGAATGGACACACAGCAGGAGCAAGCAGAAGGGGGGGGCGGGGGATGTAATAAAATAAAAAAACAAAAAACAAAAAACAAACCGCTAGCTAGACTGACAAAGAAAAAGATGCAAATATATAATATCAGAAACTACTAGAGGGGGTACATTACTACTGACCCCACAGAAATAAAAGAGATCATAAAAGGATACTATGAACAACTGTACACCACTAAACTAGACAACACAGGCAGAATGGAGAAATCCCTAGAAAGACAATGTACACTAATCCTAGAAGAAACAGAAAACAACAAACCAATCACAAGTAAAGAGATTGAAACAATCTTCAAAAACTCCCCAAAATGAAAAGCCCAGTACAAGATGGTTTCACAGGTAAATTCTACCAATTATTCAAAGAAGATTTAATACCAATCTTGTTTAAACTCTTCCAAAAAATTGAACAGGAAGGAATGCTACCAAACTCATTCTATGAAGCCAGTATCACCCTAATACTAAAGCCAGATAAAGATACTAAGAGAAAAGAAAGCTACAAACCAATTACAGTTGCAAAAATTTTCAACAAAATACTTGCCAATTGTATTCAAAAGCACATTAAAAGAATTGTACATCATGATCAAGTGAGTTTTATCCCAGGTATGCAACCTTGGCTTAACACAAGAAAATCAATTAATGTAACAGACATCAATAAATTGAAGAAAAACCACAAAAACCACATGATGATCTCAACTGATGCAGAGAAGGCATTTGAAAAAAGAAAGAGAAGAAAGCATCCTTTCTTGATAAAAACCAATAGACAGGAAAACAAGGAACTTTCTCAACACAATAAAGTCCATGTATGAAAAACTCACAGCTAACAATGCACTCAACAGTGAAAGCCTGAAAGCTTTCCTGCTGGGATCAGGAACAAGACAAGGATGCCCAATGACACCACTGTTATTCAATATTGTTCTAGAGCTAGAGTAATTAGAGAAGACAAAGAAATAAAAGGTATCCAAATACGAAAGGAAGAAGTAAAACTTTCACTGTTTGTTGTTGATATGATCCTATACCTAGAAAATACCAAAAAATCCATAACAGAGCTACAAGAGCAAATAAAAGAGTTCAGCAGGGAAGTGGATGTGGCTCAAGCAATTGGGCTCTCTGGTTCAATTCCCAGTACCTCCTAAAGAAGACAGCAAGCTGGCGCAACAGGCAGGCACAGTGAGTTGACACAACAAGAGACACAAGGAAAACTTAATGAGAGACACGACAAAGCAGGGAGTAGAGGTGGTTTAAGTGATCAAGCACCTCCCTCCCACATTGGAGGTCCCAGGTTTGGTTCCCAGTTCCTCCTAAGGAAACAAGAAAGACAGACAGACACAGCAAGTGCAAAACAATGAGTGGGTGGGGAGAAAGAAATAAAAAACAAATAGAGTTGAGCAAAAAGTGGCAAGATACAAGGTTAATACGCAAAAAATTCGCAGTGTTTCTATACATTAGTAATGAACAACCTGAGAGGAAGTCAGGAAAAAAATTCCATTTTCAATAGTTAACTGTAAGAATAAAATATTTAGGAATAAACTTAACCAAGGACATAAAGGACATGTATTCAGAAAACAACAAAACATTGCTAAAAGAAATCAAAGAAGACCTAAATAAACGGAAGGACATTCCATGTTCATGGATTGGAAGACTCAATATCATTAAGATGTCAATTCTATACAAACTGATTTACATAACAAAATCTCAATAAAAATCCCAACAGCCTTTTTTGCAGAAATGGAAAAGCCAATTATCAAATTTGGAAGAGTAAGGGGCTCCGAATAGCCAAAAATATCTTCAAAAAGAAGAACAAAGTTGGAGGACTCTTACTTCCTGACTTTAATGCATATTACTTAGCTCCACTGGTAAAAACAGCATAATACCAGCATAAAGATAGACATACTGATCAATGGATTGAACTAAGTTCAGAAACAGACCCTTATATCTATGGTCAAGTGATATTTGACAAGGCTGTCAAACCCACCCATTTGGGTCAGAACAGTCTACTCTCACAAAATGGTGTTGGGAGGAAAAGAGGCCCCCTATCTCACACCTTACACAAAAATTAACTCAAAACAAATCAAGGACCTAAATATATAAGCTACAACCATGAAACTCCTAGAAGAAAATGTAGGGAAACATTGCTAAGATCTTGTGGTGGGTGGTGGTTTCTTAAATCTTATACCCAAAGCATGAGCAACAAAAGAAAAAATAGATAAATGGGACCTCCTAAAAATTAAACTCTTTTGTTCTTCTAAAGACTTTGTCAAGAAAGTAAAAAGGGAGCCTACTTAATGGGAGAAAGTTTTCAGAAACCACATATCTGATAAGGGTTTGATTTCTATGGTATATAAAGAGATCACCCAACTCAATGATAAAAAGATAAGCAACCCAATCAAAAAACGGGCAAAATACCTGAACAGGCATTTTTCCAAAGAGGAAATAAAAATGGCCAAAAAAGCACATGAAAATATGTTCAACATCACTAGCTATTAGGGAAATGCAGATCAAACCTACAATGAGGTATCATTTCACACCTTACAGAATGGCCATTATTAAAAAAACAGAAAAGTACAACTGTTGGAGAAGATATGAGGAAATTGGAATAGTCCTTAAGTGTTGATGGGAATACAGAATGGTGCAGCCTCTGTGGAAAAGTTTGGTGGTTCCTCAGGAAGCTAAATACAGATCTGCCCTATGATCCAGCAATTCCACTACTAGGAATATACTGAGAAGAACTGAAATCAGGGACGCGAACAGATATTTGCACTTTGATGCTCATAGCAGCATTACTCACAATTGCCAAAAGATGGAAACAGCCCAACTGTCCATCAACTGATGAACGGATAAAGAAAATGTGGTATATACATATGATGGAATACTATTCCGCTGTAAGAATAAAATGAAGTCGGGATGCATATGACAATATAGATGAACCTGGAAGACATTATGTTGAGTGAAATAAGTCACACACAAAAGGACAAATATTGTATGGTCTCACTAATAGGAACTAAATATGAAGAATAAATTCATAGAGTTAAACTATATAGGTTTATAGGAAATAGAATGCGGAGCTAATGCTTATTGTATGTAGAATTTTTAATACGGTTGATTGTAAATGTGTGGAAATGGATAGTTGATGGTAACACATTATAGTGAGTATAACTAATACTGCTGATTGTGGCCAAAAGTGGTAGTCTAGGGATGTAAATGTCAACTGAAAGAAAGCTAGAGCATAATCTAGGGATTATAGAACATTAAACTATAAAACTTCTAGGGGCAAACAAAAGACAAAAATCTATGTGATCTTGGGTTAGGTGAAGAAGTCTTAGATACAACATTATAACCACATTCCATAAAAGAACAGAACTGATTAAGTGGATTTCATTAAAACAAACCTTTTTTTGTTGTTCTGCAAAAGACACTGTTAAGAGAATGAAAAGACAAGCTAGAGACTGGAAGAAAAGATTTGCATATCACATTATCTGACAAAGGACTTATATCCAGAATAAAGATCTCTCAAAATTCAACAAAAAGGAAACAAACAAAAGAATGTGCAGAAGATCTGAAGAGACACTTCACCAAAGAAAATATACTAATGGAAATAAGCATATAAAAGATGCTAATACCGTTAGTTTCTAGGGAAATGCAAATTAAAGTCACAATGAGATGCCTCCACATACCTTTTAGAATATCTAGACTTAAGAAAATCAACCGGACCTTACCAAGTTTTGGAAAGAACATAGAGCAACTGAAACTCTCATACATTGCTGGTGGTAATGCAAAACGCTACATTCACTTTGGAAAACTGTTTGGCGGTTTCTTACAAAGTTAAATATACATTTACCATGTATCCAGCCAGTGTACCATAGATATTTACCCATGTGAACTGAAAACTTATATTGGTATAAAAACATATATATGCATGTTTATAGTAGCTTTATTCACAATACTAAAAAACTGGAAAAAACTAAGATGAACTTCAAGATGAATGGATAAACAAACTATAGTACATCCATTCAATGGAGTACTACTCAGTGATAGAACCAATACTAATTCATGCAATACGGGTGAATCTTAAATACATTTTTCTAAGTGAGAGAAGCCAGATCTAAAATACATATTGTATGATTCCATTTACATGAGATTGTGGAAAAGGCAAAACTGTAAGGATGGAAAACATTTTAGTGATTGCCAGGCTGTCCTCCAGAAAAGCTGCCCTAATTTCCACTCTCACTAATGGTGTACAAGTACCTGTTTTCTCACATTCATCAAAAATACATGGGGGACAGATGTAGCTCAAATGGTTGGGTGTCCGTCTCCCATATGGAGGGCCCTGGGTTCGATCCCCAGGACCTCCCGGTAAAACAAAAACAAAAACAAAAAATACAAGTAATTCTTTATAACCTGTATCAATGAGGTAGGGCAACTACTTTTTTATTTATTAATGTGCATTTCTTTAATAGTAAATGTAAACTTTCCTCCCCAATTTTATATCACACCATTTCAAATTAAATTTCTATGAATTAGCTTATTTATATCCTTAACTGATTTTATTTGTCAATAAGTGTTCCAGTTTGCTTGCTTTGCTACTTTATCTTTTTCTTCTTTTATTCTTGATTAAATGGAAGTTTTCTATTTTTGTACAGTCAAATTCATTTAACCGTTTCCTTTATTGTGTCTGTCTTTAGGGATCTGCTATTGGAATCCCCCTGCATTCTCAAATTATATAAAGGTAAGTATGATAGACTGTATTATTTTCACAATTATACACTCTCCCACTCTTCCCTGTTGGAAGAGTACACATCCTCATCCCACTGACTTTGGGCCTGTGCTTTGGCCAGTGGAGTACAAGTGGGCCTGATGCTCACCACAATCAAGCAGATGCTTTTAAAAAGCACTAATCTTTGCCCTTTGCCACAAGAATGTCTATCTCAAACAGGTACTGCTCCTTTGGCCTGGTCCTGGAACTAGACAGTATGTGGAAGAGAGCCACAGCACCTGATTTGCAGCTGTCAAAATCTAACAAAAGTGAGGAAGATATTTTTGTCATTCTTAGACATAGATTTTGTGATTGATTCTTACTGCAGCAACAGGGTAATATTACAACCATCTATATTTTTAGAATGTTTACCATTCAGCTTCACTCTTAAGTAAATGACAATTTGGATGGTGTAAAATTTTTGGATCACAACCTTTTCTCATCAAAGCTTAATTAACATAGGTTGTATTTGAGGTGTGTAATATGTTAAATAAACTGTGCTTCTCTAACATTTCCAATGAAGTACCTACAATGGCAGAGAAAACTTTGTTCCCCTGGGGAGTTTTTTTTGATTTCTTATTTTACCTTTAAAATACCAGCCATATAGTCCACGTCACAGTAGGAGACAGTTTCATAATGGAATCTGAGAAGTAGCATGTACACAGACTTTGGCACCAGACAGACAGAAATTTAAACTAAGCTTTCCCCATTTCTTAAAAGGGGTCCTTTGGCAAGATACTTAACTTCTGTCTGAATTATACCCTCCCTCTTCATCTATAAAGGGGGGTATTTTTTTTCCACTTCATTGTAGGTAGAACTCATAAAATAATATATAAAGAACTGAGGTATAGTGCCCAGCACATACTGGGCCTTAAGGGGAAAGGTCAAAGCTAGAATATATATAGAATTACACAAGATCAGCATAGAGATGATACCTGAAATACATGGGCATGGGTCAAAGTTGCAAGGGAAAATCTGAAAAGTAGGCAGAGAACCAGGTGAGTTAAGTCAAAGGAAAAGAGTTGAGGGGAACAAGCAGCCAAAAAGTGTGCACAGAGGTAAAATGGAATGGAAAGAGTATACTGGACCTGCAAAGTGGGAGGGGATTTCTATCTTTTGATAGACACAGAAGTGATATGGTGGTCACAGAAGCCAGTTTCAATGAAAGAAGCTGAGAAAGAAGCAGCAGCAGTAATCTGGTAATGAAGGGAAACAGGGAAGTACGGTAGAGTCAATGGCAATTTCCTTTTTTAGGATAGTGAAACTAAATACAAGCAAATGTATTTTATTAAAGAGTCTGTGGTGTCAGGCAAGCATAGGCTGTTAGGAACTGTAGCTATGTATGCCCTGTCCCTAACTTGGTGGAAGGATCATAAATCTGAAGTAAAAACAAACAGAGAAAAAAGGAAATTTGGTTTGATGGGCAGCTTTTCTGGGCTAGCTTCTAAACAATGGAACAGATTAGAGGTGAGGGTGCTGCCCTCTCAGCATTACAATTAATTACACAACACTGCCGCTTAGATTTTTTTGTGTAAGGGGGAAATGTATTTGTTCCCACAGAGCCAAACTACACAGACGTAATCTGAAGTCTTTCTGCTGTTTTTATAAATGAAGAGGATTTATCTCTGATTGCTCTGCTATGCCTGCTTTCTTTAGTAAGTGCTGTTGAGTTAGAATTTTTCAACCTAATTTTTGCTTGAGATTTATTAATCAGAACTTGCTTCTAATTTTGAAAAGGGTTAAGTTCTTCCTTGTAAACATTTAAAAAATGAACAAAGTATTTTAAATGCATGTTTTTTAAATTTTAAAAATACATTTTAGTATGAATGCAACTATTCTTCTCTTTAATATTATAACTAACCATCTGCAACTAAGAATATTTTAGGAGTTGATCTACGCTGAAACATGAAATTGCATAAAACAAACATTTCAATAGAGCACTATAGTTACAGAGTGTTTTCGGAACAATTATCTTATTTGACTCTCAGAACACCTCTTTGGGTTGGTGGTGGCATCCCATTTTACAAAGGGAAAAAACAACAACTGAGGTTTGGAAAGGTTAATATGCTCACCCAACAGCACAGGTAAGTGGCAGAACAAAGACTTGAGGTCATATCTTTTAAATTCAATCTCTGTTTCTTTCATTTTATCCTATCACAGTGTTTGAAGCAGAGTAATATTTTCACCAATTTCAACCTTTTATATCTTTGTACGACTTTATTTTTAGTGTTCTTTTTGTTTTAGTGTTGTTTCCCTATTAAAATTCTAAACTAAATATTTAGAACTCTCAATTGTTTTTTTTTTGATGACAAAAACATCTACACATACAAATTTACTTCTGACAACTGCTTTGTCTACATTTCAGATTAAGATACGTAGTATATTCACTGTTGAAGACTAATTACATGTATTTTAAGATTTATATCAGTAACAAGGTATTCTTAGAATTAATCTATTTTCAAAGAATCCTGATTTAGGTGTTAAATTATTACTGTGAGTTAATTAAAATTATTTATTAAAATAAAGAAATTCATAAAAACACAGACTAGCCACTGAACATTTATTTTATTACTAATAAATTTAATATAAACAAAACTGGACATTTAACTTTAATATACATACATGAAACTCTTGATTTATTTGAACAATACCACTGTAGAAAAGAAACAATTTTTAAATAATGTGGTTGGTGAGTGCAGAGTTAGTTCAGATATAGCCAAGGATGTATATTAAATCTCCATGGGGAAACTGCATTAAAGCAAACTCTATGGTCACAAAGATATATCCATAATCCCATTAGCCATCTCATCTTAAGTAAGGCATCTTATTAAATAAAGATTTTTTAAGCATGATCCATCAATTCTATCAAAACCAAACCAAACCCAACACAAATATCTTATCAACACAGCAGAGCCCATGTAAAGACACATATCTGGCATATTTTAAAGATATACCTACAATAATCTAAGTAAACGCAATGTATCTACCTGTTCTTCATTAGACGAACCTCTCTCTTTCGTGCTGCCTCTTCAGCAGGCTGTGTAGGAAGTGCTGGGGAGGATGCCATAACAACTCCAGGGGCGATGGTGCTAGTAGGGGCTGTGCGAATCTGGTATGTCTGTACATCTCCAGAGGCAGCTGAAAAGAAAATAGCAACCATGGTGTAGAACACTGAAACACTGTGACTTGGTTAAACTACACATGTCAATCATCATTTTAAACATACAAAAAGGATTAAAAAGGGGAAAAAAAGAACAGGTGATTCTGGCTAAGATGTTGAAAGAATCAGCACACTTTAGGTCATTACTGAGAAATAATTCCCAATTTAATAGATTTATTAGTATAGATACTTGGATAAAAGAGGTCTTAACCTATATCCTCTAAGTCTTATATCTTTCATTGAAATGTAGTTCTATTCTGTTGTTAACATGCTTACCAACCTTAAGTCTAAAAGGTAAGTAGGACACAGCTTGGATGATCTTCCTAGATACAGTATAGTCCTCAATGTCTTCCTTTGATATTGGTAAATTCATATTAAAAAATTTCAAGTAGACTCTTGCCACGACATAAAAACGACCATGATTTTTCATAAAATAGCAAAATGGAAGAGAAAATAAAGCATTATGGTCAACTATTGCAAATTTCTAATTTAAACAAAACTGAAAGTATGAAAAATTTTATCAGTTGATGCCAATCATATTATTTGTAAACATATTGTTTTAATGTAAATGGTAATGGCTAAATACACTAGTTTTATTCTTCCAACTCAATGACTCACCATTTATGACAAGAAACACAATCATTATTTGTCAAACTGCTTCTATAACAGCCTAATAGTCCCTCCTAAAAACGAAAAACCTAACGTTGAGAGAATTTCAAGGTGTTTATAAAATTATCCTTATTTGTTATTAATACCAATTAAAATGTGTAGTTTGAGTGGAAAAGATTTATAGACTAAATATGTTACCATCTTCAAACTGACGTTCAGAATTCAAATTCACTGACATCCTGCTTTACAATTTTTGAGTACCTGCATGTAAAGTGAAAAGGTGTTTTACTGCCATTATTAAGCAAAATATTATGTTCTTCAAATATTGTTAATAACAGAATATATTCTGTAAATACATTAGGGCCCTTTAAGTAAATTATGACTCTCTCTAGTTGGTGTTTTAGGCTTCTTCAAAAGTTATTATCCACAATGAAGGGGCAAAATTTTCATTACTTAACAAAGGCAAGATGCATTATTATTAAAGAAAATATTTTTGGAAACAAATTTATTTCCTCAATTTGTGAATTTCTAATCTGATACAAATTATATTCTTGAAGTATTCATATGGATTCAAAGAAAAACAGTCAACTGCCATCTATAAAGATTCCTGAAACAAATAAGAAAAGTCTATCTAAATTGAAAAACAAAACAGAAAAAGGCTATTTCTATAATTCATAAAGAATTTAACTACTTTTTGCCCAAAGAATTAGTCATGCTTTGAACAGCAGACTTGCATACTGATATAAGATTTCTGGAATATGTTTACATTTGAAATAAAAACTGATGATCTTAGAAAGGAGGACATAGCTTTCTTTTGGATAAAAAGCAGAGAAACAGAATTCTGAAACCTCTAAAGTTTTTTTTTAAATCTGAGATTTAGTATAACTCTCATCTGATGCATCAAAAAAACAAAAAGAGGTCCAAAGAGGTTGAGTGCTACTCAAGGCTACAAGTCCATGTAGGGTTAAATTTAGAATACAGCTTTCTTAACTCCTGATTTCATTGTCTTTCCTTCTAACCTACCCTGTTTCTCCTATTCCCAAATGCTAAAGCTGTTAAAGACAGATGTTATATTTTTAAAACTGAAAATAGTTGTTTTTATGCCATGACATTTTGGTCCAAAAGGAATAATGGAAGAGTTCATGGAAAATATTATCTATACTGAACAAAAAATTAACTACGTTTCAAAGTGGTTTTTTTTGATATAATACTTACGTTTTCTGAGTTTAAAAAATTTTAATCTTTCGAAGAATTTACCACACCTATGAATCCCGAGTTTCCTTACCTTGGACAACAACTTGGTTGCTGGGCACTAAGATCTGTTGTCCATCAGTGGTCTGTGCATACTGTAGAATGGTGGTACCCGGTTGAGTGGCGGCTGCATTGGTCATGGTTAATGTTTGCAGGCCCTGTACCCCATCGGTACCATTGTTAGCCAGTTGTATTGCTCCTCCCTGGGTAATGGCAACTAAAACCCAATGGAGTTTATTGTTACAAGTTTAATTAACACCATATAAGACTTTTACAACATACTAAATTCGACATAGAATAATTTGTAATGCATAATCTAGGAGAAATGATTACAGCAAATGGTATCATTAGGAAGGATTTGGTATACTCAAGTAACTTTATGCTCAGGAAACTTACATCCAATTTCTACAATACAAAGGCACTCTTTGAACCCCATTATAATTTATAATAATAATGCCTGTTATTTATTTATATTTTTTTAACAGATGAGTGAGAAAATTGTTAAATTCCTTTCAAAGTTATTTGGTTTTCAGAGGAGGTACCACTTTGTGCTCCATACTTATTCTAACATTAACTACATAGTATTTTTGTTGTTTAATACTTGCTGTCTCACTAGTAAATAGGTTTACTGAGGATAAAAAATGTGATTTTTTCTTCTCCACTTTCACGCACTTAACATAGAACTAGGAACATAATAGGCATTCAATAAATGGTTGCTTTAATGCATAATTAATAAAAGTTTGGCAGTGCATTCTCTAACTCACCTAGCAATGCATGAACTATAAACAAAGTCCACTCAATGAAATAACTAAAATGTCCTATGGAATTTAATTATCAAAGTCTCTCAAGGAGTTTAAAATTAGAGTTCAAGATCATTGTTTAGAAAAAGAAATATTTTACTGCTGTTTCTAAGTTACATATCCAAGCATTTTCATATAGAATCCTTTGTCAATTCATTAACCACACTTGTCATTCAACTGTAATAATGTAAATCAATCATACTCATAAATATTTCACTTCATTAAAAAATTAAAATTCCTTTATGCCATAGTACATGGAAAAAGTTAATAAAAAGAAATTATTATTTTATCTGGGAGAAGCAATCCTTTAGATACCAGCACTGCAATAGGTGTAGCCACTCTCCCTGCTAGGTTTCAAGTGTTTCCAGAAAATGAGGAACCAAAAATCACAGTATTAAAACTACATAACAGATTTTAACTGAGTAAGAGAAAAGTAAACAAATGTTAAGAAAGTCAACATGTCTGACCTAAGAATAATGTCACTTTCTAACTGTCTATTAGAAAGTAATCAGTTTGGGATCAGTTGTCACCAAGCTGGGAAACGATAACATCTAGAGTTATCTGAATACAGAAAACTGATTGTCCAACTGCTCAATCAAGAGTAAAAGATAATGGCTATGATTTGGTTAGTTTAGCAAATGATACCTGTGGAATTTAAGATACCATGCATATACAATTCACCCACTTTAGCTAATCCCATAAGTTTTACTATCTTAGAACAGAAAAAAAAATGGGATGTGTA
Source organism: Chaetophractus vellerosus (assembly GCA_004027955.1). Lineage (NCBI taxonomy): Eukaryota > Metazoa > Chordata > Mammalia > Cingulata > Chlamyphoridae > Chaetophractus > Chaetophractus vellerosus. The sequence continues at coordinate 4,041 of PVKH010006942.1, read as the reverse complement.
AGAGCTATTCTAAGGATTAATTTTGCAAGATAACTTGAAAGAATCATGAGGTCAACAGAATCAAACTACATTTCTTATATATAGAGTTAATAAGCAAAATCTACATACAACTTTCTTCCTAGCTTCATACCAAGAAACTCAAGGTAGGAGGAAAGTAACAAGCTATGTATCATGAGATTTGGGGTACAGCCCAGGCTCCACTACTAATTTGTTATTTGATTCTGGTATCTCTTCTGTAAAAATAAAAATATCTGGTTTCTAGCCACTTCATACAATTCTTTTGAAAACTGAATGAGATAATATATATGAAAATACTTTGAAAATTAAAGTCCAATCATATCAACTATGGTTATTCTCTATAATATTTATATACTTGATCATTATTCCAAAAGGATTTGAAGTAATTTCAATAAAACCAAATCCATTAAAACAAGAATAAAAAGGTAGAGGACAATTAATTGATGTATCTCTAGACCAAGCAAAGAAAATACAATTAACCATAAACTTAGCTAAGACTGTGGGGAGCTAAGATAAAGAGAAAAACATCATGAGTTATGGTTTTATTCAGTGAAACAAAGAAGTTCAAATTCTAAATGAGAGACACACATTTTTCTACCGAAGAGTAGAATCTCTCAAATAAGACTTTATTATCAGGAACAGCGAACCAAGTAATGGATAAAACTAGTAACAGTACTAATCATATAATAACTAATTGATGGAAGAAATGAAAATTTGTGCAGCTACTTTTAAAAGGGCAATCTGGCAGGCTATGCTTTGATTCAACAATTCCTCTTGTAGGATGCTATCCCTTCTGAGACACCAGTACATATATAAAGATGTCCATATAGCATTGTATGAAATAGAAGAAGTGTTCTAATGTTCATCAGCAGGAGAATGTTTAAATAAATGTTGTATTTATACAGAGAAACACAATGCACCCATTAAAGAAACAATATACACAACTGTGATACAAGTGTGTGTATATCTAAGTCTATGTAAATAAATAATGTGGGTCTCACTTGTGGAAAAATACATGATAACATGTATAAGTAGAATGAAAAAGGAGTGCTACACATGAAAGTCTTAAATGGAAAAAAGTGAAAAAGTGAAAACAAACAAACAAAAAACATAAAACAAAACAAAAAAAACCACCAACTTTTAATTTATATTAATACTATAAACTGGCAACCAAACTTATGTTTTATAAGTTAAGAAATACATAAATGTTTCTGTATATTTGAATATTCACAATATTGATTATTAATGAAAATCAAGAACATAATGTTAAATCAGTTCCATCAAAGCAATGTGTGTATATACAGAGAGGATAAGGGATAAAGATAATGAATACAACTTTCAAAATCTTAATGTATTATTCTCTTAAAACTAGTGATTTTCAGTTGCTGGAGGAAGAGGATGTGCTAAGTTAAACATCTAGAGGGAGGGTGACTTTTACAAACTTCACTTCCCTCCTTAAGAATCTGATAGGGCCCTTTTCTAAAAAGCATGCTTTCTAATTCAAGTTAGAGTTGCTGAAATAGTGGGTCACTGGTAGGAGTATGTTGTATCCCTCAAGCATGCTGAAGTATGAGGAAAATAAGGGCCATGAATCATTGTCTTAGAACACCCATCTTAACTCTCATTAAACTCTCATTAGTGCTCTCATTAAACTAAAAATTCACACACATATATACAGGTGTATAGACAGTAACTCTTCATCTCCACCAACAAAGACTTAAGAAGGAAAAGATGACTAAGCTCTATTGAGCTTTGCAAGTAAACAAGAAGCTTAGTCAAAGCATTCCTTGAACTTACTATCAAAAGTTCTAGCTTTGGGAAAGCTAAAAAATCTGCTACTTGGGAATCCATTTTTTAATAGACTTGGAAAGCAAAGTAAAGTTATTGAAACCAAGGTTCTATTTTAATCGAAAAACTAGTAACTTGGGGGTCAATCTTTGATACATATTTCTGATATTACCCCAGGACATTAGAAGACTAACACAGCAAAGGAATTTCAATGTATACATTTAATTTGTAACTAAGGAAGAGAGGGTGGAAATTATATAGTGAGCAGCACTGGGTTTAACAAAGAAATAAAAAATATGTGAGGCACTTAATATGAGGCAAAAAGGTATAAGATAAAAAAGAAAAAAGTACCATTCACACAAATGCCTATGATCAAACAAAAGCAGAATTCAAAAGACCTTATAAAAGACTTAGGTGAAAGATAAGAAGTGATAGAGCTAAGAAAGACCTAGGTGCCAGAATAATCAAAGAAATGGAAATTTTAATACTTTTGCAAGAGAAACTTTACTTCTGTAAGCAAAAAGGCAAAGTGTCCTCTTAATTTCAGCAGTCCATTACATTTACATTATTATATAATCCACTGTAGTACTTTTTATATTAAAAGAAATAATCACTGAAAAGTCCTGGTAGATTGCAACCCAGGCCCTCCCTGCCAGAAACATTAAATGTGAAGATTTAAAAATGCTATCTTTAGAAGGGAAGATTAATAATTAAAACAGATAAACAATGAGAACATTTTTGGTCTTAAACATATTCAAAGAATGACCATTTTCTTTATCAGAAAACAAACAAACCTCGTGCTCTTAACATCATTATGTAAGGACTAAAATCCAGAATTTCAATTAATGGTTCAAAAAATGTCTGTCTTTCCCTGCATCTGTACAAAACAGAGAGACATCTAAGGGGCTAATGTACTTGAATCATCCTACCTAAAACCCTGAAGAAAAGAAAATACTTAAGTTATAGACCTTTGCATAATGAACAATGGCAGCAAAGACTGATTAAAGACTTGGTACTTATATGATTCCTGTAAGAAAGCAACCATTAGTTTCTCTTTTTGATTTTCAAAACAGAAATATCCATTACTCACTATACTGTCCACTGCTAGTTTGGTAAATTGGAGTTGGCACCGTTACAGTGGTGATGGCAGGTGCTGATGTTTCCTCTTCAGACTTCTCTTCTTCAATCCTTGGCACTCCTGGTGCATCAGAAGATAAGTCATTCAAGATTTTCCTAGAAAAAGAGAGAAATATATTAATTAATCTGAGTGTAGGGAAATGGGAAATGTTAACTATGACTCAAAAATTCAGATGCAATTAAAGAAAAGATATGTAAAATTGAATATGTTAAAAAAAATCCTTTCACGTAGAAAAGAATACCAAAAACCAAGGCAAAAGACAACCAACAAAACCGGGAGAAAATATTTAGGTATACCACAGATATACACAGATAAAGGACCAATAACCCCAATTAAAAAAAAAAAAAAAAGAAAAAAATCTTAAAAATTAAGGAAAAAGGGGGCCGGCTAGATAGCTCAGTGGATAAGAGCGCTGGTATACCACATGGGAGCCACTGTGGGCGGGGCAAAAGCCGCTGCGGGCATGGCAAAATCACCTGTGAAACACGGAGCTGCCGCCTGCGAAGCGCGGAAGCCGGGCAGCCCGCAAAACACGGAGTACTGCTGCCCACAAAACATGGAGCAGAGCCGCCCGTGAAAACGGAATGGAGCCACCCACGAACGGAGCAAGCCACCTCCGCAGAGGGCCGACTCGGCGCGTCACCGCAAAGACGGGGGGAGACAAGAAGCAGACATTGAAAAACACAGAAGAATGGACACATGGCAAGAGCAAGCAGAAAGGAGGGGGGGATATGTAACAAAAAAAAAAAAGAAAAATTAAGGAAAAAAAAAGGAAATAAAAAATGGGCAAAAGACACAGACAGACAATTTACACATATACACATGTAAAAAATGGCCCTTAAGCATATAAAATACACAGACAGGTTCAAAGTAGAAATGCTAATAAAAATGACCGAGTTACCACTTCTCAACTCAGATCAGTAAGACTAAAGTTTAACAATACATTCTGCTGGCAAAGCTGTGGGAAACACTCTCAATACACTATTGGGAGCACAAAATTGGCACATTTATAGAAGGAATTTGATGACATCTAACAAAACTACATGTCAGTAATTCACTCTTTTTTTTTTTTTTTAAAGATTTATTTTATTACATAT
>PVKH010006941.1:0-12670 GCA_004027955.1 Chaetophractus vellerosus | reverse complement strand
TATGAATTCTTTGAAAAAATTAAGATATATATATATATATATTAAGGTAAAAATTACCTTAAAGTAAAATTTACACACCGTGAAATGCATAGATCTTAAGTTTACAATGAATATGATGAATATAAATACTTGTATCCAGACAGAACATTTCCAATACCCCAGAAAATTCCCCTCTGCCCCTTTCCAATCATTCCCCTCCTCCCAGCAAGGCAATCACTGATTTGTCCTAGTCTGTTTTTTGCCTGTTTTTGCACTTCCTATCAACGGAATCATAACATGTATTCATTTGTGTCTATTTTCATTCAACATCATGTTTTGAAGTGTTTTAGTTTGCTAAAGGCTGCCAATATAATATACCAGAAATGGGTTGGCTTTTACAATGGGAATTTATTAAGTTAAAAGCTTACAGTTTTGAGGCTGTGAGAATGTCCAAGTCTTCTCCAGGCTCACTTCCTGACACTCTGCTATGGGCAATCAGGCACACAGCAGGGCATAATGGTGGCATTGGCTTATCTCTCCCCTCCCCTGCTAGTTCTGATTAAGGCTGCTGTCTGTGGCTTTTCTCTCCCTTGGGTTCTTTCATTTCAAAGTCTGGGGGCTTTTCCCCTTGTGTCTGTGGCCCATATTCCTCTTTTTATAAAGTAAGAGGATTAAGACCCACCCTGGATCCTGCAATCTAATCAAAGGCCCTTAACTGAAGCAATCTAATCAAAGGGTCCCATCTACAATGGATTTACAGGCACAAGAATGGGTTTGCTTTAAGAAGAGGGTTTTCTGGGGTCCACAAGATTCAAACCAGCATGGAGATTAATCAGTGCTGTTACGTATCAACAGTTCATTATTTGTTATTGCTGAATAATAGTCCATTTTATGAATGTATCATAACTTTTTATCCATTCTTAAAGGGACATTAACTTTGTTTTCCAATTAGGATTCTTTGTAATGTTAGTTGAAAATACTAATAGCTTTCTTTCAATTAGCATTAGAAATGCAAGGAAGTAAACAAACCAGAGAAAAGCTTAGGCTCTTTTTTCTTTTATCTGTTTTTATAAAACTTACAAACAGAAACTGACCGTTTAATGATCCCCAAAGGTGGTGGTGATGACATTGAGCTTCCTTCTAACTCTGCCTCCTTGTCCAATCTTGAATGGTCTCTTCACCCTTTGGTGTGCCATACCAATTCTAAAACTGGATTGTCCCTATGACACTTTCACAGTGCTAGGGCAAATTTGGAGAATTAACCTGACTTGTTCCTTTCTAATGAACTCTTCTAAACGCCATGGCAAAATCTACTTTTGGGGTAGATTTATTTTACTTTACTAAATTATGTGCATGAATAACTTCTTTTATAGAAGTCCTTTTATTGATCCTTTATTGATGATCTAGCATAATATTTTACAGTGGCTATTTAAAAACTTCCTAATTTGAATAAAGATGCACTTTGTCAAGATATTCATAGAACCAGGACTGGTTAAAAGAACACTGATTTGGCAAGAAGTTATTGGTTACTGCTCTTCAATGATAAGAGACCAATGGTAAGCTTTTTAAAAATTTTAAAAGTTATTTTATAAAATGGCCTTAATATATTACTCATGGAATATAATTTCTCTATATTAAAATTGGCTGGATTAAGGAATTTTATCTTCACAAACTATAAGTGGGGGTTGGTGTACACTATGAGACTTGGCAGCAACATAACATTTCTTGTGGTACCCACATAGCTTGTAGTATCACAAAGAATGCAAGAGAAATGGCAAATATAGGTTGATAAAGTTTCTCCGTTGAAAACTTCCTTTATATAGTATCTTCTCTCTCCTTTGGTGATCTCACTGTTTTCCTACTGTTTTCTTGCTTCTCCAAAGGGTCCAAGCTCCCCAAATTTTAAAAAAATCAGGATCTAATTTCTTGACTAATCAGATATTTCTTCCTGTCTAAATACAGGTGTATACCTACCTCTTTCAACCCCTAAGATGTTTATTTCATTTTTCAACTCCTTTAATAATGGTTACATTATTTTCAGCAAAGGGCAGGAGAGAGAAATAACCTTGTGCTATTATATGTGAAGAGGCACTGTGTAGATACATACGTTATCTCATTTAATTCACTTAACAACTCCTAGGGGGTAACTAGCTTTGTTTTACAGATGAACTTGAGGCTTGCAAAATTATTAACTTGTCCAAGGCCAAATAACTAGTAAATCACGGAGCTGGGATTCAGACTAAAAATTCTGACCAGAAAGATCATATTAAGTTTTACATCTTAATTGTATTATGTGGAGGATAACATGTACATGGATATACTTTCCTAGCAGATTTCAGCACCAGGAATATGCTAAATACCTTGAGGACAATAAAAGATTTTTAAATTGCTTATAGTTAATCCAGACATGGATAACTATCTTGCATTCCTTTTGTTCTGTCATTTGTGGCTATAATGTGAGTTAGTACAACTGACTGAAAAGGATTTCTAATAGTTTTCTAGATTTACTATTTGATTCTAGCAATATTTATTTTGAAGTAACTAGAATGTGATTCCATTATTCTACGACCTTAATTTTGCAGTTTCTTAAACTATTTGTTTACCATCCAGCAACATATTCAAACATTCTTTTCAAGTAGTTGCATTATGATCTATTAAGTCCTTAATAAATTTTGAATACGTTTAATGCCGTTTTCTTAAGCAAGCATATTTTGCAACTACTGACAAAGAATTTCAATACATTTGGAAAGAAACAATATTCATGGTATTGTACAGGTACAGGTAGTACATTTATTCTGGCTGGCAATTACTACATTTCATTCATTCCAAACATTTATTATTTAGGTTTCATGGATCAAGGACAGAGGCATAAATAATGTCAGTTAATATATAGAGTCTAGATAGGAAGTTTATACTGATAATAATCTTTTGTGTGCTCATTCAGTACCTTGAGTTTGAAAAGCTTTAAAAAAAAAAAAAGTAGAATTGGCAGGTTGAACTCTTTACCTTTAGACTATTTGTGAAATTTAACATAACAATATGGACTAGTTTTTCATGTTAATCTGTTCTAAAAGACTAGTGGAGTAAACCATTATTGAGCATAAATTCAAAAATTAAATAGAATAATATATTGTGATATATAAACAGGAACAAAGGAGTTTCTGGAGATGCACAGTCCAGATTTAAAACTAGTGTTCAGAAATAGCTATTTCAGGCCTTAATAAACATCAGGCTTAGAAACTTAGGAAGGGATAAAAATGTCTTAAGAAAATTTCACTGTATCATGAAAATAGTTTCAAATACAACAGTCAGGAAGAATGAGGATTTAGAAAAGATTACTAGACTTGGTTAAAAGCATATCACTAGTGTCTTCAGCTAGAACAAGAATAGTGTGACTAGAACCAAACTGCAAGGAGTTAGGAGAGAGCTGAAATCACATTAAGGCATTAACTACAAAAGGACAAAAAGATTTTTAAAAGGGGGAGGAACATGGTACTATTTCATTAAAAAAATGCATATGAGCAGAAAGACAAGCCACCAAAGGAGAAGTAAAAAATGATGCTGGAATAGGAGTTAACCCTTAAGGCAAGAAAGGATTCAGGGAGTCTTTCAACATTGCTTTTGTTCACCAAGTGCCAGGCAGGCCCTATGGATACCAAAATAACTAAAGCCCAGGCCTGACCCTCAGAGAACTCAATCCAGTAGGGGAAATGGTAATGAGCAGTCATTAACAAAGCAGAGTGAAGCATTAACTTTAGAAAAGAATTATTCTTACTATTTCTGTTCTTTCAGTTATGTCATCTCTCCAACTTCAAGTAGCACTTTATACACATACACAGCATTTATCACATCTGGCCTTGTAGACCTTATTTTGATCAATTATAAGCTCATTAAAGGAAGGCGCTTATACATGAGGTAGGCACTACAGATTGCGAGTAAGATGAGGTCACTACCCTGGAGAGGTTCAATTTGTGGGAAAATCAAAAATGTCAACAAGTAATGCAATAAATACTATACAGGGAGATGAATAAGGTCATATTCTGTACAAGTTAGCCTCAATATTAAAAAGAACTTGTGATGTACCAAATTCCCTGGGACATAAAAGTATTTTCCTTCATTAAGTTCATTTACCTTAGTGGTAAAACCAATGTTCCATTTTTTCCCTATCACTCACATTCCCCATAATCCTTTCACTAAATTGATTTCTACAAGGTCACAAATGACCTGCCTAATATAGCTGTCTTTTTTTAAAAAAATTATTCTAATAACATATATACAAACTAAAATTTCCCCTTTTAACCACATTCTAATATATACTTCAGTGCTATTACATTGATGTTGGGCTACCTTAATCACCATTACCAAATTTTTTCCATCACAGATGAGTAAGAGTTTACTTATTCTAATTATTTCATATCAGTGAGATCATACAATATTTGTCCTTTTGTGGCTGGCTTATTTCACTCAACATGATGTCTTCAAGGTTCATCGTGTTGTTGCCTATATATCAGAAATTCATTTCTGTTTATGGCTGAATAATATTCCAGAGTCTATATGCCACGTTTTGCTTATCCATTCATCAGTTGATGGACACTTGGGTTGCTTCCATCTTTTGGCAATTGTGAGCAATACCACTATGAACATCAGTGTGCAAATATCTGTTCAAGTCCCTGCTTTCAGTTCTTTTGGGTATATACCTAGAATTGGGATTGCCAGGTCATATGGTAATTCTATACTTAACTTTCTAAGGAACTGCCAGACTGTCTTCCACAAAGGCTGCATCATTCTACATTCCCACCAGTAATGAAGGAGTGTACCTATTTCTCCATATCCCTCTAACACCTGTAATTTTCCACTTTTAAAGTAACAACCATTCTAATGGGTGATAAATGCTATCTCATTATTGTGGCTTTGATTTGCATTTCCCTGATGGCTGATGATTTTATATGTTTTTTTGCTATTTGTGTATCTTCTGAGAAAAACCTATTCAAGCCTTTTTGCTCAATTTTAATTGGGTTGTCTTTTTGTTAAGATGAAGGATTTCTTTATATATTCTGGATATTAAATCCTTATCAGATATCTGGCTTCTAAATATTTTCTCCCATTATGTAGGTTGTTGTTTTACTTACATGGTAAAAGTCTTTTGATGCAGAAAAGTTTTTAATTTTGAGGAAGTCCCCTTTACTTTTTCTTTTGTTGCTTGTGCTTTGAGTGTAAAGTCTATGAAACCATTGCCTAACACAAGGTCCTGAAAATGCTTCCCTAGGTTTTCTTCTAGGGGTTCAATAGCTCTGGCTCGTATATTTATATCTTTGATTCATTAGCAGTTGATTTTTGTATATGGTGTGAGGTAGGGGTACACCTTCATTCTTTTGCAAAAGGAGATCATTTCCCCAGCACCATTTTGAAGATACTATTCTTTCCCAATTGAGTGGTCTCTGCCATATTGTCAAAAATCAGTTGGCCATAAATGTCAGGGTTGGTTTCTGAGCTTTCAATTTAATTCTGTTGATTTATGCCTGTCTGCATGCCATTACCATGTTGTTTGATTACTGTGGCTTTGTAAAGAGTTTTAAGGTTGGGACATGAGTCCTACAACTTCGTTCTTTTTTTCCAAGATGGCTTTGGTTATTTGGGACCCCTTACTCTTTCTTACCAATTTGATGATTGGATTTTTCCATCTCTGTGTTGGAATTTTTCCATCTCTGTGTGGAATCTATAAATTCCTTTGGTAGAGCTGACATTTAACAATATTTAGCCTTCCAATCCATGAATATGTAATGCCCTCTCATTAATTTAGGTCTTTGATTTCTTTTAGCAATGTTTTGTAGTTTTCTGGGTACAAGTTCTTTATGTCCTTGGTTATAGTTATTCCTAGATATTTGATTTTTTTTAGTTGCTATTATAAATGGAATTTTTTTAAAAAAATTTCTTCTTCCAATTGTTCATGACTAGTGTATAGAAACACTAATGATTTTTGAGTGTTGATCTTGTAACCCACCACTTTGCGAAATTCATTTATTAGCTCTAGTAGGTTTGTTGTGGGCTTTTCAGTATTTTTCCATATATTTTCCATCAAATCACCTGCATATAGGAAGTTTTAACTCTTCATTTTCAATTTAGATGCCTATTATTTTCCTTGGCAAGAATTTCCAGCATAATGTTGAAAAACAGTGGTGACAGTGGATATCCTTGTCTTGCTCGTGGCACAAGCTTTCAGTCTTTCACCATTGAGCATATTAGGTGTGGGTTTTTCATAGATGCTCCCTACCAAGTTAAGGAAATTTCCTTCTATTTCTAGGTGTTATCAAGAAAGGGTGCTGGATTTTGTCAAATGCCTTTTCTCTATCAATTAATTTTTTTTCCTTCATTTTAATGTGGTATATTATATTAATTGATTTTCTTACATTGAACCACTCTTGCATACCTGGGATAAGTCCCACTTGATCCATGGTGTACAATACTTTTATTGTGTTTTTTTTTAACTTTATTTTGTACATTTAATAATTGAAAATATAAACAATGAAAAACTAAAAAGTAAACACAGATGAAAAAAGATATACATTTCTCAATTAAATATACTGGATACATATAAATTTTTTTTTAATCAAACAATGTTACACAATATATTTGGCTCATGGTAACACATTCATACAGTACATGTACAATACTTTTAATGTGCTGTTTGATTCAGTTTGCTATTTTAATTTATTATTTATTTTTAAGGAGGTACTAGGAATTGAACCTGGGACCTCATATGTGGGAGGCAGGCTCTCAACCACCAAGTCACATCTGCTCCCTAGGCTTGCTAGTATTTTGTTGAGGATTTTTGCAGCTATAGTCCTAAGAGATATTGGTCTGTAATTTTCTTTTCTTCAGTATCTTCATTTGGCTTTGGTATGAGGGTGATGTTGGCCTAGTAGAATAAATTAGGGAGTGTTCCCTCCTGTTCAATTTTTTGGAAGGGCTTGAGCAGGACTGGTGTCACTTCTGCTTGGAATGTTGGTGAAGCAATCTGGTCCTGGGCTTTTCGTTGTTATTGAGTCAGTCTCTTTACTAGTTATTGGTTTGTTGAGGTCTTCTATTTCTTCTTGAGTTAGTGTACACAGAAAGTATGTTTCCAGGAATTTGTCCATTTCATCTAAACTATCTAATTTGTTGGCATACAGTTGTTCATAGTATTTTTTATAGTCCTTTTCATTTCAGTGGGGGTATCTGTAGTAATACCCCCCTTCCATTTCTGACTTTAGTCATTTCTTTCCTCTCCTTTTTTTTTTTTCTTCCGTCTCACTAAAAGTTGTCAATTTGCCAGTATTCTACCCTCATCTCCCAGGTCTCCCTGCTGCACATACCTGCTCCAGCAACTTACTGTTTCCAAACATCTCCATGCTTTTTCACTTGAATCCATGCATCTCCTTGGCCTAGAAAAATCTGGTTCTCACACTTATTCAGGTTACAGAGCACCTGACAGCTCCAATGTGCTTTTCAGAATACCACACAATATTGATACATCAAACCTAATATAACAATTCATAATTTTGTGCTAAATGTAATTCCACCTCATACTAGATTCTAAAATATACAAGTGGAAGTAGGTGCCAAAAATTTCAGCAGATCTCTTCTAAAAGTTGGTTAAAGACAAGGCCACTATTGGCAATTAGGAGCAGAACACCTCTTCTTCCAGCTTTAGCAATATAGAAGTACTTATTGAAAACAATTGACAAAGCTTTCTATTCCCATTCTTTCATCTCTCAAAATTTTACTTCACTAGTTGCAAGGATTGGAACCATCTTGAATGTCCATCAGAAGGTACATAAATACTATATTTACTGTAGTATATCTATGTAGTGGAATGGCATGCAGCTGTTAAAAACGAGACACAGAGCTTTATATACTCCAAGATACATTATGAGAGGGAAAGAGAAAAAATAAAGATAAATCAAGAGGAAAAAGCAAATTCTAGAACTATGGGTATACTATGCCTCTATTTCTTTAGGAAAAAAAAAAAGATTAAATTTAAACCCAATCATACCCATAAAGAGAATAGTAAAGTACAACCACTCCCTAAACATGCCTAGGACATCTCTGGAAGATTACAGGAGGCACTGGTAACCGTGGTTACCTCTGGGGATCTGGGGCGGGAAGGTTTCTACTGTATTCCATCCTGTCCCCTGTCCAGCCTCCACACTTATTTATGATCTTACCTCCCGCCTCTCTGTGAGACCGGAAGCTCATAAGAGACTGAGTCTGTATCATTCGATCCCTCACACCGCTCAACGACGTGTCTGGTGGTTCCCGTGTATTATTTACTACATTGGATCCTCGCCCTCCGTGAAGAGGCATTACCGTTATTCTCGCGTTTGAGGCTATGGCTCGGAAGCGGGAGTGGTTCGCCCAAAGTCACACAGCAGTTGGGTGGTGGAGCCAAGATTCTAGGGCAGGCCTGCGTGATTCCGGAGCCCGCGCCCGCCCCTCAGTCCCCCGCGGCCTTCCCACAGGCGGCGTCCATGCAGAACTAGCGATCCACGGGGTCGGCGGACAGGACGCCTCTCCCGTCTCCAGGCGCTTTCTCTTTCCTTCGTGTAAGAGGGTGAAAGAGATGTCGCCGCCCTACCTGCGGGTCTCTAGGAAGCCAGGGGCAGAATGAGAGAGGCGGGGGCCTCCGGCGAGCGACCCGGACCGCAGGCGCAGGTATCAGTTCAGTTAGCTCGCGCCCGCCCAACCTCTCCTGCGCGGCACCCAAACCGAATCCCGCGCGCTCCCGGAAATGACGCAATCGACTCGGGTACCGCCCTTCCACTTCCGGCTACGGTCCTGGGCTCGCGCATGTGCACGAGAAGCGGCTCCGTGAGTCCGCACGCACGCCTGCACGAGGTGATAGCGCCATGGAGGACTCCGCTTCGACCCAGGCCTCAGCCTCGGCTCCAGAGACCCCTACCGCGCCCAAGCGGCAGTCGCTGCTGGACAAGGCGCAGGTGAGTGACCCCGGGGGAGGGCCATTCTACAGCGCGGTGCTTGTGGCTTTTGTGTGGTGCTCGGTCGGCACCCGGGGGCCTGCGTGCGGGCTCGGCGCCTGGGTGGGTAGCACCCGAGGGCTGCTTGCTCGCTTTCTTCTCCGCGCGAGTAGGCCCCTGCTTCCCATAGTCCAGCGGCTGGCCCCGTTTTCTTGGATTGCAGGTATAACTGGGATTCTGGTGTGAGAACTGGCTTTGCTTCTCAACCATTTTTCTTGCTAGGTCTCTTAATTTTGCAAGCGTCAGTTCGCTCTTATTTAAAATGGGCTCTTCCGCCCTTAGCTCTTAGGAATTGCTAGTTGAAAAAAAAAAAAGGCAAATGCTAAATTAGATTGAAGTCTAACTTATTTTTTTCCCTCCACTTTGCAGATTAGAAAGGCTTTGAAAGCTCTGTTGGAAAATTCCAAGTCCAAGAAAAACGCTAATGATTTGCTTTTGAATGAGAAAGAAAATTTCTTTTTAATGGTGGTATTATGGAAAATTCCAAGTAAAGAACTGAGGGTCAGATTGTAAGTTCTGATTTTTTACGTTCGCTCTTTTTTTGTTTTGTTTTAGTTTTTTAACGAGAGTTGTACGTTTAAGGAAAAATCATGTAGAAAGTACAGTGTCATTTGCTTTTTTTAAATCTGCTTCATTCTGTGTAACTTCAATTGCAAGCTAGTTTCTAACGGAAACTTTGCAAAATCAATAAAAATTTTATATGAAGTAAATAACTTGTGCTTAAAAGAACCATAGGAATTCAGACATGTTTCAGTTATTTTAAGTCTCAACATAATAATCATGTTTGTTGGTTCCTCCTGGTTTGCCCCATGTTTTCTGTTTTAGCACTTAAGAGTTAAATTGTCTGTGTGGATAAGGGATTAAAATACCTGTGGACATAGAGAAGATATATAATAATTGCATATGTAGTATTTTCCATATTTTTGTTTACATTTTAAATCTTATATCCCAAATGTTTATTGATCTTTTGGTCTGTGGGTATTTATGGTATTATCCTTGATTTTTAACTCTGTATCATGGAAAAGTGGATATATGATTCACATGTGCTTGATACAATATTTGCTTAAATAGCATGAATGAAAGTTTTTGCAATTACAGTAAATTTATTGTGTATTCTGTGAAATATAAACATACATATTGTTTGTAACAATGCTTTTTTCCTTGGTTCCTTCTCATGTATTTTGCAGGTCTTTGCCTTATGGTATTCGGTCAGATTTAGCAGAAGTCTGTTTATTTACCAAGGATGAACCCAATTTAACTCCTGAAAAGACAGAACATTTCTATAGGAGTCTGTTGAACAAGCATGACATTAAAACCATTTCTCAGGTAGGGAGCAGGTTTATGTTTTCAAGATGAAGGATTTAATTGAATTGATCTATTTCCTGGTATTTTTTCCATTTTTTTTTTCCTTTTAAATTTAACTTTGGTACTTTTAGGTAAGTTGTATTCTCTCTTCCCTGTGATGGAGTGGCTATTGAGATTTGTTGACCTGAAAGCTGAAAATGTATACATCAGTATCCTTTTTGTGTTGTATGTTATACAAAAGGCTGCTCTACCCTGTCATTCTTCTGGACTCCCAGAGCATCCTGCATTTGCTTCTGATTTTGGCACTTGGTACTCTGTTTGGTAGTTGTTGGTTTTCTTTGCCTTTATCACCACTCAGAGTTTCTTCAGCTGGGATTCCATCTTATTTGTCTCATCTTCCCCAGTATTTAAATTAGTGCCTGACTTTTTTTCAGCACTTAAATGTTTGCTCAAGTATGGTGGGTATGGCTTGAGGACATTTTAAAATCCTGATGGGCTAGGCTACAAGTTGTTGTCTAAGTGTACCTTGTTTGAGGCCTTAATTTTTTGTTGTTACTCTTTCTTATGTTTTCTAGATTATCCCCCTCCGAACTTTAAAAAAGGAATACAAACCCTATGAAGCCAAGCTCCGTCTCTTGGGTAGTTTTGACTTCTTCCTTGCGGATGCAAGAATTAGACGGCTTTTACCCTCCATCATAGGGAAACATTTCTATCTCAGAAAGAAGTAAGTTTCTCAGCAATGCTGGAATTTAGCAGGATGAAATTTTTTAGGTGTGTGTGTATTGTGGTCTGAACGTCTATATGTTTTTATAGAGTTCCAGTATCTGTAAACCTTCTGGCCAAGGATTTATCAAGAGAGATCAATGGATCTATAGGTGGAACTGTTTTAAACATCTCTAAAACTGGCTCCTGCAGGTAGGTAAGGGGCATTCGTGTGTGCCTGTATTTAATCTTGTACTTACTTAATTGTCTAAACTTTTTGAGATGTTAGTGTTAGTGAAATTAGGCCTGTCCTTCTGTTAAAAATAAAATCCTTTACTTAGGGGGAATTGGCTGTAGCTCAATTGGTAGGGCTGTGGTTTACCATATGGGAGGCCCCGGTTTCAGTTCCCGGGGCCTCCTCGAGCAGGCAGGCCACCTCGCGGTGAGCTGACTTGGCGGGTCACTGCAGCTGGGGGAGACAAGCAGACACAGAATGCAAAAATGAATACAGCAAGAACAAGCAGAAAGGGGGGTATATATAATAAATAAATAAATCTTAAAAAAATAAAAATCCTTTACTTAGAAGAATTAGTCCTCTAGAAAAGGGCTCTCTAACAGTGAATATCTGCACATCTGTTACAGTTGCTCCCAGCTACACATGACTGTTGAGCACTTGAAATGTGCCTGAGAACTGACTTTTTATTTAATTTTATTTTAAGTAGCTCCACATGGCTAGTGGTTACTGTATTGGACAGGGCAGCCCTAGCTACTAAGGAAAGGAAGAGAAATAAGATTAGTGCTTAGAGACCACTAGTAGTCCTGTGTTTCCATGTTAGCATGTTAGCTTATCCTTTGAAGTGAAAGTCTGCTTTAGTCTTTTGTTGAAGGAATTCAACATCCATCCAGTTTCATCAGCCTGTCGAGGGGCTTTGTGTTGGCCTGTTGATTTACTCTTACCCAGGATACTGACATAGGTATCCAGCTCTAGGCTCACATTGCAGAAAAGACCTCTTGAGTGCTTCCCATCTTCTAGGTGGGCAGCTCAGGCTTTATTGTTGGGTTGGCAATTTACCAGCTTTGGGGGAAGATGGGGCAAGTTTTAAACATACTTAAAATGCAATTAATTAAATATTGACTGGTGCATCTGGGGGGTAGGGCATGGGTAGGGGCCAGTAGAGCAGAGCTGTAGGGGGCGGCCCTTCCTTCTAGGCCTTTCCACTCAGAGGTAGCCCAGGAGCCCAGGTGGCCCTAGTGATTACACAGCAGAACACAGGACAACAGAAGTTTCTTGACTCTCTTCACCTGGGAGGCCAGCCCTCAGCGTGTGTCTCCAAGTAAGGCTGGACAGTTCCTGTGGCCCCCGGGTGTTGCCTCCTGCCTGCAGGTGGGAAGCCCATTCACTGGCTCTAATTGAGTGGCTGAGAAGAGTTGGGTGCCAGGCGTGGACCCCAAGCCCCTCTTTCCTTTGGTTATAGGCCCATGGAAAGCATTTGGCTAGAAGGTCAGACTCCTGGCTCATGGAGTCCTTGAGTAGCTGGGAGAAGGAGGCAGTACCATGAAAGCAAAAAAGGGGGCAGTAGACTTTATCCAAGTAAAAACCCATAGCTTAAGGAAAGCGGGCAACTTAAAAAACAAAAATAAACCATTTCTTTCATCTTTTTCCATCTTTT
>PVKH010006940.1:0-20610 GCA_004027955.1 Chaetophractus vellerosus | reverse complement strand
ATAAATAAATA
The DNA here is from genome assembly GCA_004027955.1 of Chaetophractus vellerosus. NCBI lineage: Eukaryota > Metazoa > Chordata > Mammalia > Cingulata > Chlamyphoridae > Chaetophractus > Chaetophractus vellerosus. The sequence goes on along the minus strand of PVKH010006940.1, from coordinate 20,599 downwards.
AATAAATAAATAAATAAATAAATAAATCTCTTTAGATGCTGAAACTATTCAGAAAAAAAATATTATGGAGATATGTAATAAAATAAATAAATGTTTAAAAAAAAAAGAAATATAATGGACAATACTATATGAAAAAATGTCCAGCCTCTCCACTAATTAAAATGCAAATTTGAAATTTTAATGGAAAATGCCACTTTTTCCAAAATCAGACTGACAAAGATTTTTAAATAATGGAAATAACTTGCATTATCCAGAATTCAGGAAAATGAATTTATATATTGTTAGCGAAAGTGTGCATTCTTTTTAGCAACTTTGTTACAAGATTTTAATCATGCGTGGTATTGACTCAACAATTCATGAAGAAACAAGCAGAGAAATGTCTAAGGATTGATATAGAAAATGTAGGTTAGAGAAAAGAAAGCCGGTAACAACACAACACTCATCAATATTTAAGTAAATTTTGGCACAGTTAAAAATATGGAACATATTTCACCATTATTTTACTTGTTGACATTGAACTATGTCCATGATACATCAAGTGGAAAAGGAAATTACCAGACAGCACACATTATATAGTATGTTAGGAAAAAAGTATAAATACATAGATATGTGTGGTAATTGAAAAAAAAGAATTTGAAAGAAAGAATATACACTAAAATGCTAGCAATAGTTACCTCTGTGAGAAAGAATTATAAGTAATAAATAGCTAGTTTTGATTTTTTTAATCCACTATCTTTCCTTTCTACCAAACACATTGAATAAATAAATTCTTCGAGACTCACTTTAACCTTCTATAGAATATATGTTTGCTGCCACAAGTAATTATGTCCCAGGCATAGCTTTAACTTTTGTAGTGGCAGAAATTACTCAAGCATCTGTTAAGTATATGTAAAAGATAGAACAGTGACATTGATAATGAGCAAAAGTGGGTTCTTTTCTCCCAATACACCTTTCAAACCAATTCCTGAGACACCGGAGTTTCAGAGAGAAAAAGTTTATTTGGTTATGCAACCAAAGGAGCACAGTGGCCTAATAGCCCAAAACTGCTTCCTGGATCTGCAGAAATTCTAATATTTTATAACATCGGGGTGCTAATAAATAATTGGGGTGGACCTGGATACAGATTCCTTCATTAATAAACATTAAGGGTCTGACTAAGATGGAGGTGGACCCCAAAGTAGGGTGAGTCACAAAGTTACAATGATGGGGGTAGATGTAGCTCAAATGGTTGGGCATCCATCTCCCATATGGAGGGACCTGGGTTCAATCCCCGGGACTTCCCAGTAAAATAAAGAAAAATATAGAAGGCGCACAGGCAGCCAGGCCCCACGAGCAGGTGAGCCCCAGGCCCCACGTGTGGGAATGCCAGGACCCGCCAAGCCACACAGCAAAATGATGATGTAACAGGAGAGAGACACAAGGGAGGGCCAAGACAAGAAGCACCAAAAAACCAGGAACTAAGATGGAGCAGGTGGCAGGACGCCTCTCTCCCCCATCAGAGGTTCCCAGGATCGAATCCTGGTGAAGACAGTAGGAGAAGGATGAGAAGAGAGAGCAGGAAACAGACACCGAGAATTACCCAGCAAATGGACACAAAACAGCGAAAATTGGGGTCAGAAATCGATAAAAGTAAATAAATAAATCTTTTTTTAAAAAGCTACAATCATTATCAGAGATCAATTTTCTGGGATAGGAAAGTACAGAGTAGAGGTCAGTCACAATATTTTCCACATGGATATGAAACAAGAGGGTGGAGTGGTTACCATCACAATATTAAGCATATTCAAGGGTGAGCCTAATCTAAAAATAAGGGTAAAGTCGATCTAGATTTATCATCTCAATAGTAAGAATACACAAGGGTGAGCCTTAATCTAGAGTAACCATAAACTGGGGTGAGACCTGCTTAGAATGACCATCACAATAGCCAGTCTAGATTAAATCCAGCCAGTTTCAACAAGTTCAAATATTAACCTTTGGCTATTTTATAATATAAAGGCAACTATATGATGATTTGGTAAACATAATTATTTGTTAATTCTTAATACTCAGTCACAACATCATAGATTATCACTAGAGATCATGGCGATAAGATACCTGGTGTTTATTAGAAACTCAACAACTGTTATTAATATTAAAAATAAATCATTTTAGGTAACATGAATCATTAAATTAGCAGTTTAAAAGTAATTATTTTCTTAATTAAATTATTAATTAAATGTATTACAGATTTGAATTTAAGATAATGTCTTCAGATATTTCTAAAAGTTTATACAATTATTCAACTTTTATGATTCAGAAGTTAGCAATCTATCGTTTATTCATTTAAAATAAAAGCATAGAAGAAATTTGAAATAGTTCTCCAAATCTGTTTCTTTTATGCATGTGTTTGTGCATATTCTAAAAAAGAAACAATAACCTCTACTTTAGATAGGCCAAATAATTGTCCGATTGGCTACTTTCTATGGAAGGAGCCCTTATAGTTTCAAATTTTTAACTATTTTAAAATAAGAATTTTAACTTTTATCTCTACGCTTGTCTAGAAAAGTTTTATCTCCTTATATTCCTCACGCTTATTTTTCGTTCTTGCTCATTTCTTCCTCATCCTAATCAGTTGTTCATTCATCAAATCACTTATGCCTTCCTCCCTGGTATATGTTTCTTTAAAAAGAGAGAGAATATGTTTATGTGTGTGTAACTTCTCTTGGACTTGTATTATCTTTTTTTTAATCAGGTATTATATTTCACTTTATCGTTTTTATAAATATACACTCTGATTTAGAATTCTCGTATCCATTTATCTCCTATATTCTGAATGATTAACTTGTTCTCCAGTCTCATTTTCTCTCTGATTTCCTCATTCAGAACTTTAGTTCATTTCATATACTTCTGGTCTTTACTGCCCCTTTAATATCATGTCAACTCTCTGACTGAAAAAGCTTTTCACATCCCAACACAATTTCTTTGGATTTTTCCATTTCCCTGGGGGTTACCGTTACAATTAGGGTTCCAACTAATCATTTCTGCAAAAACATCAGAAAAGTAATTTTTTTCTGAGCTGGTCCTATCAAAAGTCTTCATCTTGTAGGCACTTCCACAACAAAAGCAGGTAGAAATTTGGAGGAAAATAAACTAAAAATAGAAACCAGTTCTAGGCAAAGAAGTTAAAGATGAAAACACACACAAAGAAAGTTCAGCAACTCAGCATGGTAAGAATGGTAAAAACTGAGACATGTAATCATGAGAATACAAAGCAAAGGCTAGAGAGTAGTTGACCCTTATTCTATTTCTAGCAACTAGAGCTTCTCAAATAGTGGGCCATCAGTAAATGTTTGCTAAATGAGCAAATGAGTAAAGGAAAGAAAACTGGTTAATCTGGTTCCAAAATTAAAACACTGAAAGAAGGAATCAACCCACCTTCCATAGTTTCTCCAAGAGAAATCTAACATTGTTTCACCATGGTCACTGTTCTTGAATATAATATTGAGAAAACTTAGCTTTTAAACAGAGTCAGAATACATGACATTTGATTGTCATGAGCTGTTCTTACCTGCAGCCTTTACAAAGGCTTTAAATGAGCCTTTTTTGTTTTTCATTAAAGAAGGACAGAGCAGGTTGGCATCATTAAGATGAACTGTTTCTCCCTTCTGAGTACATATGTTACTCCTAATGACAGATGGGAGCCTCAGCCACTTACACACTGAGAAGACTGAGATTATGTGGTGAAACAGATACCAAAATAACAAAAGAACAGCTCTGAGATTGTAAACGTAGAAGGGGTTTCTTCATCCTCACTTGCCCCTACCTACTGGACAAGGGAATTGTTGGGGACTCTGTGGCAAATTTGTTGACCAGCGCATATTATAAGCAGCCTATAATGATGGGCTTAGCCTCATTTGTCTAAGACATAAAAGTTACCCTTTTTAGTTAACTGTTCTATTCTGGCATTTTGGAAAGATACATGATGCCAAACAGAATATTTATAACAAACCTTTTAAGGTTTAGTCTCATCTATTTTTGCCCTCAAAGGTCATTTCATAAAAGAGATCAAAAGACAGCTTCTTTCAGGCCAGCTCAGTGGGTGGCCAGAAACAGATTAAGGACTAAAAGAGCCCTGAAGAAGTACAAATTTGTATGACTTGTTTTACACAGTTCCATAATATATTGTCTTGATTACTATGCCACATAATTACATATATGAAGTGTTTAATTATGACTGATATAATGAAAAAGCATGAAAAATGATCTTGGAACAAGCTTTGCAAATGAGTTTTCTGTGAATATTTAAAAATCTTCTGGTATTAACTTGTTTATTCAGTAATTTAAAAATCTTCAGGAGCCCTGACATCATATGGTAGGCAAACCCTATCCAAGAATTAGATTATATCTTTCCAATTGCTAAAGTCTTACTGTTAGGAAAACCTGAACTTTTGCTTTCGTTTTGTTTAGTTTTGTTTTGTTTCTCAGGCCAGTACTGAGCAAGTAGTTAAATATTTGCATTTGAAGTAGATAGTATAGAAATTTGCTTTTTGTATCTTGTTACTTTTGCAAAGCAGATCCATTCAACCAGTACTGTTGTGTGCCTTCTATGTGTAACATACTATACCAGACCATTTGGTAAACAAAGATGAAAGAGACACGGTGACTAACTTCAAGGAGGAAAATACAAAAAATATATAGAAAAAATTTAAATATTTGTTGTAGTATGAAGAATGTTGGAAAGAGATACCCAAAAAGTACGTTGATGGCACGGAGGAGGACATGGGGAACTTTGGCAAGTTCAGAGAAGGCTTAAATTAAGCTTTAACAATGAAGAGCAACTTACCAGGAAAATGTCAGGATCTCGGAAGTGGGAGGAAGAAAAATAATTTAAAGGCAAAGGGAACAGGATGTGCACAGGTAAAATAGAACTGCAAAACATAGAGATGAATGGATTGAGTTTATGAAAAAGGGAACAAGGACAACAGGATAAAGAGAGAGATAGAAGCTAGGTCATAAGCAACCCTTACTACTTATGAAGAGCTACTAAAATTTGTAGAAAGAGAAGGATACCATCAGAGTTGAATTTTAAAAAATAGATAATCTTAGTTTGTCCAGCTGCTATGACAAATATCACATAATGGGTTGGTTTAAACAATGGGAATTCATTGGCTCATATTTTGGGTCTAGAAGAATCAAAATTAAGATATCAGCACAGCTTGCTTTCTCCTGGACTCTGTAGTGTTCTAATGCTAGCTGCTGGCAATCATTGAGGCTCTTTGCTTATAGCTCTGCCTCCTCTTATGTGGTGATGTCCTCTCCTTTTGCTAGCTCTATTTGTTTCTGCTGACTTCTGGCTTCTTTCTGTGGGCTTTTACAACTTCTGGCTTCTGGTTTCTTCTCTTTATAAAGCCTCCAGTAATTTTTATTAAGACCCACGCTCATTCAGGTTTTTTTGTACCACATCTTAAGTAAAATACTATCTTCAAGAGGTCTTATTTGCAATGGGTTCACACCCAGAGGAATGAGGGTTAACCTTAAAAACATGTCTAAATCAGCATACATAATTCAATTACCACAAAGAGCAATGGGAAGGAAACAAATACAAGCCTAGGAAAATGATTAGGAATGTTTCAGTGATTTGGGGGAGAGGTGATGAGGGTATGAAGTGAGATGGAGAGCATGAAGAGGAAGGAACAGGTTTGAAAGAGATTTTGGATGAAGAATCAAAAGGACTTAGAAAGTTGCAAGTTAGAAAATAGTGCTAAGGGTGAAGACAAGCATATCGTCTTTGCTGGGTGAGTGGATATATTTTAGCGCCAATAACTACTTCTAGAAATAAAGAAGGAAAGGTAGATAAGGGAAGCATAACACTGCTAAAATCAGTTATGTTGGGCAAAATAATCCATTATATTTGTAGACTGCCAGGATTGGGTATAATGAGAGTAGGTATGTATGGAATAGAAAAGTCCACATCATAACCCAAAAGTATGTGAAGGTAGAAGTCCTATAATAAGTGTGTTAGGCAGAATGATAGCCCTTAAGATGTCCACATCCTAATCCCCCAGAGCCTGTGAAAATGCTAACATACAGAGCAAAGAGGCTTTGCAGATGTGATTAAGGTTAAGGACTTGGAGATGGGGAGATTATCCTGGATTATATGGATGGGTCCATTCTAATTACATGGGTCTTTAAAAGTGGAAAATGAAGGCAAGGGATGTGAGGGAATCCACCTGCCATTGTTTGCATTGAGATACTGGAAGGGAACCATAAGGCATGGAATGCTGATGGTCTCTCCAGACTGGGAATACACCTCAACTGGTGTGAGCGAAGGGACCTGGGCTCTCAGTCCTTCAAGCACAATGAACTGAATTTTGCCAACCAATCCTAATGAGCTGGAAACATTCTCCCCTAGAGATTCTAGAAAGGAATTCAGCCTCCCAACACCTTGATTTTAGTCAAAATACCTTTGACTTAGATATCTATATAAAATATGTGTGCTGTTTTAGTGTCTGTTTGTGGTATTTTTTATAACCAATAGAAAAACAAATACTACAAGTTATAGCATAGCCTGGATAACAAGACACAAGATATGAAGAGGAATGAGATATGTATGGTAACAATTTGTATTTCATTTTAATTATTTATTACCAAAGGAAGGTAGAAGTAAAAAAAAAAAAAAAAAAAGGAAGAGGAGGAAGAATTATGGGAGGAAGGGCTGAGGAGGAAATCATAAAATTTTGAGCCACAAAGCAAAATTGCAAAAGCATTTTCTTCTCCATTATAAATGGGCAAAATAAACAAGCTTTCTATGTACTTAATTGGGAAATATCTAGGTTGTTTTACATAAGGTATTTCTCTCCCTTTTTTTAAACATTTATTTTTTTTTTATTTATTTCATATCCCCTCCCTTTTTGCTTGTTCTTGCTGTGTTCATTTTTGCATTCTTCTGTGTCTGCTTGTTTCTCCCCGCTGTGGCGACCCGCCAAGTCAGCTCACCGCTCGGTGGCCTGCCTGCTTGCGGCAGCTTGCCCTGCCCATGGGGACTTGCCCTGCCCGCGGCAGCTTGCCTTCTCAAGGCAGTCTGCCCACTCGAGGAGGCCCCGGAAACCGAACTCGGGGCCTCCTATGTGGTAAACCAGCGCCCTACCAATTGGGCTACAGCCAGCCCCCAGGTATTTCTCTTAATATCTCTGAAAACGTCATTAATATAAAATATTAGAATAATATGGCACTGATTATAAATGTTTTATTTATTTACTTCCTACTTCATTACCAATACACAGAATTATCTAACAGAAATATTGTACGATGGAGTAAAATAGAGTGCACTTGTCAGGGAACGTTACTTGCAAATAATAGAGACAAGCTAGAAGTAACAACCTAAAATAGGATTTATTATAAAGATTCAAGGATAACTCAGAGAATCCAAGGACAGGAATGTGCCTCAGCATCAGGACCAACTGGACATAGGAAATCAAATGTGGTTGGCACACTCCCTAAGTGCTTCTTATGTATCTTGCCCAACATCTGCTCCATTCTACTCTATCACTGTTGACCACCTTCTTCTGTGCTTGCTCCACAAAATAGCACAGGGTCACCGAAAACAACACATTTTAATATTATTAGAAGTTCCTGAAGAGAGATTGCCTTGCCTCTCTCTGCCTTCAGTCCAAACAAAAGAAAAGAGACTCAATTGGCTCAAGTTAAGTTAGGACCCAACCAATTGTAATAGATTGAATACAAAACAAAGAAAATCAAGATAGAATAGTAAAAGAAAGCCATTGTTAAAGTTGATACAAAAGAGGGCTACATATTTGTCTCTGAGCTTCACAATATTCAAACTAAAGATGGAAACATAAACAGCTACAAGATTTGCCACAACTAGAAGATGACTCTGTCCAATAACTAAAGAAAAACAAACTCTATCTGGTATTTAAATATGAAAGAAATTTCTTCAGACCCATTTGAGGCCTCCAAAATGGATTACTTATGTGATAAAATGGACAACATCCTTAAATGACAATGAAATACGACAGGAAACTTTCATACAGCTGTTTCTATTGGACTCTTCACTATAGCCAATGTCATGAAGGTTCAATAATATTTCCTGACAGGCCACGTGTTAATTGAATGACTGCAAGCCTTAAGTTCATCTATTAATTTTAATTGCTGTTACTGCTTTTTAAAAGAAAACAATTTTTGATAAGAGAGTCTGACCTCTTATTATGGTTTATGATAAATGTTGAAATTATCAATTTCATACCGAGGTAAAATTAATCTGATTATATTAATTTGATTTCTATTAAAGTGGTGTACTGGTAAATGTTTAGCTACAAGACCTAGATGGTGGTGGGTGGGAAGGTTGGTGTGTGCCTTAATTTGCAAAGTTCATCAATTTCTGTCATGTAAATACTCCTACCATAGCCAATTTCAAGTTACCAACATGATATCACCGAACACAGGATTGGGAAGAGATACAATAGACACGAATACTTCCAAAAGCATAGATATTAGTAAAATGTAGTAAAATAATCAGGAGGTGGTGATATGTGAGTATTTGTTACCTAATTTATTCATGTTTATACAATGTTATTTTTAATTATGGTTACATTTAACAACTAGTTCTCAAAATTCCTGGAATAAAAAATAGCAATCAGCTCTTGCAAACTGGTACAAGAAAGCTGAAGCACACAACTGAAAAACCAACACCAATCATTTATTGATTTCTAGAAACATTACATCAATTATCTAAGAAATGCAATGTAGACTGCAATTGGTTATAATATACTGGCAATTAGCAAATAGCACTGGGAAATTTTGTGGTGCAAGTTGCTACAACAGTGTGTCCTGGGAACACAAGTTCAGGCCACAAGAGAAACTTTCAGCAAATGATCCCTTATTGCATAGAAAGGGCAAATAATCTCCTTGTCACGTTCGTAATATAAAGAGTCCAAAAGTGCAAGGGAAGGAGTCCCATGACAGTGGGTCTCCATGGGTGGCTGAAAACTGCTCCAGGTCAGTGTTGATAGACGGCAATTCCACACACCCACTACATGTTGGAGAAGAGAGACCAAAATACTGTTTGAGTGTGGCTTTTAATCCACCTTGGGGCAGGAGGTTGGTGGGAGAGGGCCCTGCCACTGAGAATTTTTGTTCTGATAAGCATCCGGGGTTGCTTGTTCCCAGTTCCGGGGTTTAAGGTCTGCCCAGGTCTCTTCATTAGAATTAGCATTTCCCCCAGGTAGTAGGATGGTACGAAATAGAAAAGGAGGTCGGGATAATGAAAGGCTGAATGGATGACCATGTAGCCTGTGTTTGTGGCTTCCCCAGAGAAGGAGGTGGGGTTAGGTGAGGTCTAGGTGATAGCTGCTTCACTGTCTTTCTTTTTTTCTTTTTTTTGTCTGCTGTTGGCAGCTGTGAGCCAGACAGCAATTTATTTCTATGGCCTATAAATCCAATGAATTTAGTCAGCTCCAAACGTACTTCAGGATTCACTTAGTGCTGTTAGATTTATTTATCTGATTCATTATTTTATTTTTCAATAACAGAAACTGATTTACTCTTTAAAAACATGCAAGAAATATAGTCTTCAAATTACAGGTCTGATATCTCAATTCCTTAACTCCCTTTCCCTGCTGAATGAATTTTTATACTGGTTTTTTTGAAAATATGGCATTTTCTAGGACTTCAGATATTTTCTAATAGCTGAATATGCTGTATTTAGAACATTCTAAATGTTTTCCTGGATGATAGAGTCATATTTTTAAAATATAATAAACTAAAATCATGGCATACAATATGAAATGAGACAATTTTCTAAAAGAGTGCATTAGTTTGACAGGTATGCTATGACAAATACAACAAAATGGATGGCTTAAACATCAGGAATTTATTATCTCACAGTTTTGGAAGACTGAAGTCCAAAATCAAGGTATTAACAGGCCATGCCTTCTCCTGTAGTCAGTAGGGGTCAGATGCGAGCTTGCCAGCAGTCCTTAGGGCCCCTTGGTTTATAGATTCATCTTTGCCTGTATCACTTGGTGATCTCTTTCCCTTCTCTGGCTTCTATTGACTAAAGCCCACCCCCATTCAATTTGGCCTCACCTTAACTGAAAACATATCCAAAGATTCCATTTATAAATGGGTTCACACCCACAGTTCCAGAGCTTAGGACTTAACATGTCTTTCATGGCAGACATGATGCAATCCACAACAGAAGGGAAACTACAAAATTGACTGATAAAACAACTCCACAAACTTTTTAAAAGATGCCAAAAAATTGAAGCTTGTTACATTTAGTAACATTACTACTGGACTACTAATCAGTATGTGGAGTTTTGGAGATTTGACATCTGGTTTGGGGATCTGAAAGCAGAAGTAGAAAATGCTATCAAAGAATCAAGAATGGAAAGATAAAAGTCAAACTTATGGGGAAATTTCTGAAAGTTGGTTGTGTATCTGATCTGCTATTAAGAGAAATTAGAGCCATTCCGTGCCATGAAGTAAATATTTGACATTTATAAACGGCGATTTCCAAAGACCCATGTTCACTTGGAATTTTAATACAGTGTGAGATGAGGTAGAAATATGATAAAGGAAAGCGAAGAGAATCCAATGGATGGTTCAGAAATCAAAGCACAGTTGCCCCCAGAGAGCCTGGGCATTGTTTTCCAGGTCCTAGGAGATGTCACTATGACAATTTTGATGAATTTCCACTCTCCATTTTATTATTTATGATCAAGAGACAAAGAATAAATGCAAAATAGGTTTTGTGCGGGAAGGAGAGATTAGAGAAGAAAGGGTATTTTTGTTCTGTGTTTTTGTTTTATTTTTTAAAGGAGGTACCAGGGATTGAACCCAGGATCTCATATGTGGGAAACAGGTGCTCAACTACTTGAGGTACACACGCTCCCAGAAGGCTTGCATATAAAAATTTTAGTTGCTGGAGACTTAAACACAGCAACTCAGGGTATTTTGTAAGACTTCATTTCACCTATGCTATAAAGCAAAAGTTATTTATATTAGTTGAAATATGTATAGTATAGCAATGAAGTATGAACACACTAGAAGCAAGATTGTTTATTTCCAAATGCTGGCTTTGTTACCAGTTGTGTAAACTTAGGCAATATAATTAACTTGTCTGTGCATCAGTTTCCCCACCTATTTAATGGAAAAAATTATATCTAATTCCTGAGGTTGTTGTGAAAATTTAATGAATTCATATACTGTTTATTAAATTAATACATACAAATATATTTAAATACTGCTCAAGAAATTCAGACACCATAATCATAATAATCATCATTATTATGTTATTATTATGAAAACAAGACCATGAATTCAATTTATAGACCATCTAAAGTTATGAAAGGGAGAATATTAACCAAAAATATTCTAAGGTTGAAGCTTATATTAATTCCTTAAATGGTCCCCAGAGGAAAATTATCTGCCACATTAAGAGCCACCTTAAAATAAAGAATTAAAGGAGTGACCCCAGAAGACAGATAAAGAAGATAAAATCCACAGCACCTGCATCTTGGCCTTGACCTAGTGAAAAAAAGATCTGGACAAACTGTCCCATAGCTATGGCTGAACTACCCTTGTAGAGTGCAGGCTAATTGAAAATACCAGAATTTCTCAAAGCTCCATGATGAGGTCATGGGATCCTCAGCTAAAGAGCTTAGAGCAGTTCTACCCTCCAAAAGATATTTCTTCCTTCACTGTGGTTTAAACCCCTCTTTCTTTCCTTCTCTCAACAGGGAAGTAATGAAGCGATACATGTTTGTTAGCTTTGATTAAAAGATTAGAACTCTATCCACATCCAGAATTCATTCTGGGTTTGTGTGTGTACCTGTGGAATGTGTGTGTAGTTGTGAGTGGTGTGTATGTACACACATGTGTGATTAAGGAAACGTCTAAACACAAATGCCTGGATCATTTCTACAGAGAATAACAGGGCAACAACCATGAAGCATTTCAATGTGTGCTGGCAAATTCACAAATCATACAAGCTCTCACCCATGCTACAATCAAGGAATGAATCTGAATCATAATAAAGTCTAAAGATAGGGCACGATCAGCATAAAATTTAATATTACATTCTGCAAAGTGATCTGAAGAATTGAAAAAAATAATTAGGTAAGTTAAACAACAGGAGAAGACAATGGGTCATTAAAAAATAAAAATCAACAGAGGTATATCTAGATATGAAGAGGTGAAATTAGAGTGATATTGTGCTGCTTAAGGTAGTGGTAGCATATAATTTAAAGAGGGTCTTAATAAGAAATTACATAGGCTCAGAGGAAGTAGTCAATGGAATAAACATGGGCACAACTCTCTTAGCTAATCTTTTACAGAGGAAAATCATCAGAAAGAAAGTTAGGCAATTCCATGTACTTCTTAGTATAGCTATATATAATTGCCCCAAGGAGACATAAATTTTCCATGTAATTGTATCAGTGCATTGTTTTTTCCAAATTCTTTACACATCCTAACCTCCAAAATAAAAATTCTGCTTTAGATCCTTTACCTAAAGAAAAATTAATAGCCTGTGGGATTTAAAACTAAGTTTTCAACCCAGTCTCTAGGTGGTTGTTTTTGTTGTTGTTGCCGTTTCATAGTTTTGATCAGTCCAGTCCTATGTGAATAGCTTGTCATCTCCCTGCTTTATATATAGAAGCAGATCAAACACACTTTCGTATTTACCAAAAATATTATAACGTGTGACGCTTCTGTGGCTGGACTCATAAAACATTCTAATAGCTCATCAAAAATCAGGATCCATGCGGTCTTGCAAGCAGTGGCACTGTATATGTGTAAAACTTGACCTTCCACCTGGACAAACAAGTAGGTGGTATATTAAGCCCATCTTGTTTAAAATGTGGTTCCTTACATATTTTACTGGCAAAACTGCCACCTGCTTTGAAACCTGAGTTTTATGACTTGTAGATATATTCATTTACAAATTTGAGATCTGAAATCTTAGAGGCATAGTTCCTACCACCGTAGATAGCAGTAATTGAAGAAAATAAAATGTTGCCCAATAAAATAACTTATAATTTCTTAGATTATAAGAAAGATTTTTAAAATTATGTCCTTTTTTCCTATGCTCCCAAAAATAGTTCTTGAGATTTGTTTTGTTGAGAACATATGCAAACTGTTATTCTGCATACTTTTTTTACTTTAAAATATGGATATATGTTGTATAATTATAGAAAAAGCATTTTGAAAGAAAAGAAAAACTTCTAGAAAACAAATGAATGTAATTTTTAAATATTATCTATACTATTAATAAGCATATCATGAGTCCTAAAAAAATATATTCTATTTTTTAAAAGCCAAATTCCACAAAATCTTAGACAGTTGCAATTTAAGAACTCTTAAAAATATTTATTTGTGCTTTCATTCCGGCTAAGGGGAGAGGAAAATATTTTACCACCCAATCAACATAGAACCGATATAAAACTTTATATCATTGTGTGATAGTCCCAATTTTAAGTGTAAATATAACTGTGATTTACAATTTCTTTAAAGCATTACTCATTTTTTTGCATCCCTGCAGCATCTTGTTTACAGTGGGCACTCAAACAATATTTGAGAAATTTAATGGAAAGAAAATAGCAGCCAAACTTCATGAATTCACTTTGTTCATTTGTTTATTTGGCTACTCATCAGTTGTTCCAGGTACAATGCTAAGCCCTGCACAAATCATGATGGACAAAGTTTAATATAATCTAATAAAACTGTATCAAATAGTATGGCTGCAGTTATTGACCAAAGGGCTTATTGATGAAATTAAAAATTGTAAAATCAAACCTATATAATTTTACAGGATATCTTGGTACCACTGCGCGCAAAAATGTTTCTTGTCTTCCCCCTAGCTCATTTACTGCTCTATAATTTGCTCATGCTAGTTCACTGTTGACACGTCTGGATTGAATTTCCCTTGCCACATACAGGCTTAAACTGATTCCTCTATCCATCCTTGTCTAGCTCCTCTTTGCAACCGAAGGCACACAATTCAAGGTGTCTATCAGGAGGAGGAGTGACAGTTTGTGATCTGGAAGTAGACAGGGGTCACTGGACTTTACGGCCTTTTCAAAATATTCATAATTCCATTGTTGTATGATGAAACCAGCAGTACCAACTGGAAATGACACATACATATGCACGTGTGTGCACATGCACGCATGTGTGTGTGACTTTGTGGTTACAGGCCTTAGTTTCCAAGAAGGAAGGTCTGATTTTTAACAAGTCAGACCATATTGTGTTCTTCAGTGTTACAATGCCAGGAGCCTAGAAAGAGAAAAAGAACTGTAGAAGCAAAGCACATTGGACATGCCAATAAATGAATGATAAATTATTAAAGCATGATTGGAAATATTGCCATTTTTCACAGCTGTCACTTTAAGTATAAAAGCATCAGCACATTAAACTAGTTACTGCTTTTTCATAATTGAGACTTTAGCTTCTAGCTGTGCCCTGCAGCTTTTCATTAATCACTGGGACTGAAGTTCAAGCTCAGTGACAGCTTAGAAGGCATTAAACGGGCAAAGTATTTTCCAGGTACAGTTAGGAAAGACCTTTTAGTCCTATAATCCATAGCTAATTGTTTTTCAAAGTCTCTAAACACAATCTACTCCTGGCGTTTCCTAGTGACAGAATTAGCTGCAAACCGGTTTTCTTTTTATCTTCCCAGGCTTTCTCTCACTAAAATCTATTGAGAGCCTATTGTTAGCTGCATAAAACAGGTGCAGAATGACTGTGATATGTAAAACTGTAACTGATACTTAACCAAGGAAACATTTATTAGATTGCCTCAGAAACAATACTTCCTGAATACTTATTCTAATCATACCATTTAATTTGTCATAAAAGAAACAAGATGGCATGAAACTTCTTGCACACAAGCCGAATTCACTTCCCTAATGGAACAAAGACCCCAGTGGATTATTTTAACAAATGCAACTGAAACTTCACCAAACATTAAGAATGCAACTTCCCACATTTATGCTTGAATTCCAAGATTCCCAGCAAAAGACCCTCTGTTGCTTTGGTCCACCAATTGTTGTGTGTTTTTTTCATTTTCTGCAAAGTGTTGTACATCAGGTTTTAATGGATGTGCTAAAGCATTCTTTCTTTTGTATAACAAATTATCAAGAGCATTGAGGATCATTAATTATGTCATCTAATTGGATTGAGGCAGGTGCAAAATACCTCAGATGAAGTGGTCACTGGCAGGAAGGCCTAAGTGCAAGTTTTTCTATTAGAAACCAGCATGTCTCCAGACTCCTGGAATTACTTTGTACTTATTGATTAATGGCCATAATTTATTACAGTGCAGAAGATCTTGCATTGAGTTAAATGTGTGATTAATCAATTTTCCATCAAATTATGAACAGCAGACCAGTTGGCAGAAAGAAAATACCAAGTGCATTTTCCCATGGTGTAAATATATCAGGACTTCAGCTAATAACTGTCTATCACTTGCTTAATATTCCCTGTCACACTGATAAATGTCATGTCCACAAATGGGCCACAGGTAGTAATGATGGAAAGACCACCAAACATGTTTTATAGCTGCCCTTCTTATATAATGAAATACTTTTTGAGTCCATCTCAAAACAATTTATTGATGCAAAATTCATTTCTGCCTTCAGCTTGAAATACATCATTGTTAAGTCAAGAATATTATATTAAACTGATAACTGATTCTGAGGAAAGTAAACCTTAGGCAAAAGAGAGATGAATTTTGGACTTTCTGGGCTCAGGAGCTCATTTTTATTTTCCGTCAAAAATTCAGACACGTGACTAATTGTCCTTCCTAATCTGTTTTTAAAGCATAGCACATGTGTGGAATGGAAACACTAAAGAGACCTGTGGGTTGAGGGGAAGAACACATTTTTGTTCCAAAGGTTAATTCATCTGGTTAAATAACAGATATAAGGATTCGGTAAATCAATCATCTCCTAAGAGCAAAGGTACTTCATCTTGCAACTAAACTAGGAGAATACCCCCTTAAAAAGTGTAGAAACAAATGGAAGTAGTAAGGTAACATAGCGCCTGAGTCAACCAAGTTTTGGGAGAATGAACTCATATTAATTCCTACCTGGAGAAATAAAAACCAATGAGGATCTGTAAAGATTTAAATGGAATAAATAAATGTAAAGGTGACAGTGATTAGCCACTGAGCCATCCCAATTCAGAGGTAGTCAAACAATACGTATAACAACCTTAAAGGAAGCTCAGCCATATTTGGGCACTGAAATAAGAGTCCTAAAAATGCTAGAGTAGAAGGATTTTAAAGATTATGACTTCCTTCTTCTGGAACAGTATGATAAATGGCCCCAGGCTTTGATGATCGATCCCAGTTGCTATCCCAACAGCGATCTCTTGATGATTCTACAATGCCAAATTCATGAACTGAGCTTTAAACATCAGAATATTCACTTTTTCTGTACTAGGACATAAACACTTAAGCCAACTCTCTAATAGGAGTTCACTCAGTAGCATAATACCTGTAAGTTACAATCTAACCTTTTAGGCCCTCTGTCTTGAAGTTGAGGAAAGAAAAGAGATTCCATTCTACCTTAATTGAAATTAAAATGTTTTGTTTTTTTTTTTATCTTAAGCCTTCCCCTTAATACAGAGCAACTTCTCTTATCTCCACAACACATGGCTCTCCAATAGTAAAGCACCTACTGTAAAGCTTTGCAAGTCACTTTCCCCACAGGCCCAGTCTCCTAAACTGAGTAGGTAATGATGTCCCAAACCCTTTCTTGTCCAAAAACAGTCACCACCTCTCATAAGCTTTATATTCCCTAAGTTTCTAGACCACACGTGTATGATGAATTTGAACTTATTCTAAAAACTATCTCACACCATTCCTATTAATGTCTTTACTGTGTAATTTAGAAAACATAGCCATGGAAATAGTTCCCCAGTCCTCCTTCTAATGCCATGCAGGGATTCACTTTAGATTGCCCTTTATCCTAATTTCTTCTTCCTGCATTGTATAGAATTCTAATGTGCATTGTGTTAGATGTTTTATGCTGGATAGTAAAATTCTGTAATTCCTCGAGCTCAAGTTGCCAGTCTTTTTAACACCTATTAAATTGCTCCAACTAGAAGGAACCAAACTTCTTGGATGAAGGGGGATTAGGGCTTTCCATATGCCTAACAAAAGCATATATTATACAGATCTTTTCCTAGTTCTGTGGAATTCTTAAGTTGAATCTCACTCTGACATGCACCTTAATATTCTTCTTTGGTTGCACCATATCTTATCATCAAAATTGACACCCAGAAGGAAGCTTCTGCTGCAGGAAGGAGAGATGGCATAAAAAGAACATATGACTCTAAAAACAGGGGCAAGTAGGAAAAGGATAATAGTTCAGAGGTTGCCCTGATAGTTTGGCCTTGAAACTTCCCCTGATATGATACCTGCTCTGAAAAGGTCTGGCCGGTCCCCTCTGGCACAATGGAGAAGTTTAGCGAGTTCAACCATGTGCCATATTATTGTTGGGTACATTTATGCCTCCTCACAAAAAGCCAAACAGGTGGAAGAATGACTGATGGGCACCACTAGGCAGCAAGCAATATGTCAACCTGGAATAGAAGTCTTCAATTTTTATGTACAGCTGATTCTTCAGTGGCTGTAGGTTTGGAAACAAGTACACAAGTTTGGGTATATCACTACTGCTGCCACTAGGTAATTGTTTAAAACACAGTAATGCAAATATAAAATTGGTGAGGCAACTTTCATTCCATTTAATACTTGCAAATATCTGTTGAATGCAATAACCTTCAAGAATACTTAAATAATTTATACAAAGACCATAGAACAGATTGTCCTTTAATGAATATGTAAGGAGCTGAGGGGTTACAAGCTTTTATCCATAGGTTCTTCAGTGCAGTTCAAATACATTATAAGACAAACATTTATTAAATGTTAATACTTGCTGCTACTTAGGCAAGCTGACCGTGAGTCTCCTACACCAAAGATGTAGTATAAAGGCCCATGATCCCTTCATCAATAACCTAATTCCAATATTTTGACAGATCATCCTTATAAACTACTCCAAGTCTGCCTGTTACTTCTCCCCTTCTCCCGTGGCTTACATGTTCCTTTTGCTCACACTTAGAGCGAAAATACAAACTCTTCCCTCCACTGTCCTCTCACACTGGGAACATTTCTAGCCTGGCCCTTTATCCCACACCTCACATTGCTGGCTGGGACCTCATATGTGCCCTATGGATGGCCCACTTCACTGCGAAAGATTTTCTTGCATTTTTATGCTATCCACAAAGGTTCCATCCACTTTTCTCCTTAGCCAGCTACTTGCTTTACTTGACAGCTCTTCCTCCCTCACAATGTTCTTTTCTCACTTTGTAATAATCCTGTAGTCTCTCTGCTCCTATCACCCTTTCCAATTGAAGCCCAAATATGATCTTAGATCTCTTCAGACTCTGGGGAAAATGCTGTTTTGAAGTGACCAGGAACTCAGCTGGTTAGCATCAAATCAAGCTGGTTTGATTCCCTTTTGCCTTGTCCTCTTGACCAGTGATGCTGAACGCCTGTCTTTTAATTTACACTCAACCACCTTCTTCTGATCCAGTTCAGTAAATTTATTTCTGTTTTTTCCATGTCCTCCTCCTGAGGCCGTACTTCTTAGAGATTAGTGTCTTGATCCTACCCCTATCCCATTTTTTAAAAAGCAATTTAAAGAAATGAAAATTACCTAACATAAAATTAACCATTTTAAAGTGGGCAACTCAGTGGCATTTACTACATTCACTATATTGAGCAACTATTACCTCTATCTAGTTACTAAACACCTCAATCACTCCAAAATAAAACCTATTACCCAATAAACAGTCTTCCCAATTCTCCATTTCCCCCAGTCCCTGGCAACCAAAAATCTGCTTCCCCCCTATGGATTTATCTATTCTGGATATTTCCTATTAATGGAATCATACAATATGTGAACTTTGTGCCTGGCCTCTTTCATTTAACATAATGCTTGGAGGTTGATCCATGTTGTAACACGTAACTTCAACCCTTTTTAAGGCTGAATAACATTCCATTCCTGAACATACCAAGATTTGTGTATCCATTCATCTGTTGATGGACATTTGGGTTGTTTCCACTATTTGACTATTGTGAATAGTGCTGCTATGAACATGCTTGTATATGTAATTGTTTGAGTACCTGTTTTCAAATCTTTTGGATATCTAGAAGTGAAATTGTGTGGTCATATGGTAATTCAATGTTTACTTTCTGATGAATCGTCAAACTGTTTTCCACAATGGTTGAACCATTTTACATTCCCACCAAAAATGTACAAGTGTTCCAACTTAACTATTTTGTCACCAACATGTCCTATTTTCCAATTTTTATATTATAACCTTCCTGGTAGGTGTGAAATAGTACCTCAGTGTGATTTTGATTTGCATATCCCTAATAAGTAATGATGTTGAGTGTCTTCTCAATGTGTTTTTTGACCATTCTCTTCCCCATTTAAACTATTTTTATTTATCAGCTAGTAAGATCCTAGATGCTTTACATATATTATCTCCATTAATATTCTCAGCTATCCTGACAAAATATATATTATCTCCATTTTAGAAGTGAGGAAACTAAGGTTTTGAGAAATTAAGTGCCTTCCAAAGTCTTCCAGTTAATAACTGATAGAGCCATATTCAAACAGGGAACTCTCTGAGTCCAAAGACCAAACACTCGGTCTATACGGTACACATTGAATTTTAGGTGCAAGTGGGATATCCAAGGGTTCAATAGATACAGGGAATTGCACAACTGAACTTTAGGGGAGTTGATCTAACAGAAGGTAGAATTCTTTTAATGACCTCCTTAATGCCAATGCCTGCTTCTAATATTAACAAATCTCCTGTGTTTCTTCCTACCTACCCTAGGAAACCCAACTGCCTTCCTTACCCCATGGAACAGTCTGGGTCTTAGGTTTTCTCATCGCCACCATCCAGCCCATGTGGGCTGCTTGTGAGCATTTTTATTGAGGAGAAGGATTGCCTGCTCCCCATTGTAATTTTTCCAGGCACTGCACCACAACTACCAAAATATGGTCTTCAAGCAGAAACTTGACTATTCTTTCTATTTATACACCATAGGTGTTTTTTCAAGCTCTGAATTTGCCTTCATATTTTTCTCCCATGACTCTTGTTCCTAGAAAAATTATCCATGGTCACTCCTTCAAATCAAAGCTATACTTTCAGCTCCATCCTCCTGTCTGAATTCTGGTGTCACAACTTTAAATACTATCTGACAGCCTCTCCCTGGATTTCCCATCAACAATTTGAATTCATTTTATATATAAATGAAGTCATGATATTTTCCACAAAGCAATCTCCAATCTAAGACATCGTTGTTTTTTTAAATAATATTCTCTAAATCACTCTGACTGGGAAGCATTGATTAATCTTTGCCTCCTTTTTTGTTTTTGCCTCCTATATTCATTAGACTGGCACTCAAAGCCATTGATTCTACTGCATTTTTTCAAATATCCAGCCTCTTTTTTTCACTCCTGTAACTATCATTTCTATTCTAATCCTCCTTACCTCTCTAGTAGCATTCCAATAGTCTTTA
>PVKH010006939.1:0-20617 GCA_004027955.1 Chaetophractus vellerosus | reverse complement strand
TCTATTTCTGAAGTAGCAATTTGGGAGAATTATAGTGCAGTGCTAAGGGCAAGAGATCTAAAATTAAATTATTTGACTTGCTTCCTTTTTTATCAATTCACCTCAAACTCATATGCTTCTCTTTTGAGAATCTAATTGTTATGCCTGCTTAATTTGATTACTTCATATACTTGGCTTAAGGAGAAGAGACAACTAAACTGCCTCTACTGGTGACACAGCTAAGCCTCCCTGTGCTCTTGGTGACTAATGTAATGTTTTGTCATGCGTCCAAGGGAAGCCAGATAGAGTGGAACTCAGTGAGATCCAATATGAGTGCATAAGCCTAATTATGCACTAACTCGATTGGGACTGTATCTTATGAATGTGGCATGCAAAGAGATTAACTGTGTACCTACTTTGGTGAGACTTCAGTCTCTTAGGAGATACACCATCTAATATTTTGATTCATCTTCAAGTCTCCCATACTGACGACTGCATATTTCAGGTCACTATTCTATATAAATGATTACACTAATTCTACGTAAGATCAGGCAATCCTACCTAAGAGCACAAAACGCAGTTTGATATTCTCCCAAGTCTTCCTAATACAAAATAACTTAAAATACTGGAAAATTATTAAAATTAATCTTTCATTAAAAGGATGGTAAGGAAATCCTCAGAAGCCAAAAGTAACCAGAAACCTGAAATCTAGAAAAGTCAGCAAACATTGAAGGTGGGTGTTGCCCTGGGTCTCTGCCATCCCAAGAACTCCAGTTTTAAGGGCGGCATGTGGACAGCAAGGATTAGGATATGTATGGTGGACAGGCTGATAGGAGATTCAGCATCCAGCCAGAAACCTCAAAGGGTGACACACTTTGTGGCTGTAATGGGAAAAACAAACCCATCTTTTGGTGGAAAATATTAAGGAAATTTTACCTCTGGGTAGCTTAAGGATAACGACAAAAACAAATAAGAAAAACCAAACAACAAATAGACACAAAAAAAAAACCCACAAAAAAAACATCTCCTGAGAATTTATAACCACCCTTTCTGGGCTTGGAAACAGGCAAACAGAACATTTACTTTAAATTGGTCCTCATGGGCCTGGCAGAAGCATATGCAAATCTCTGAAGGAAAACAACTTCACCACAAACCTCAAAGTAATCCCACAATAAACTTCCAAGGAAAGTGACTTCTCACAACAAAAACAGAAGAAGGAAAAATCAAAACACACAAAAAACCAAATTGACAAAATACATGAGTAAAGGTCTCTGTAAGAGTCACAGAAATATAAACTACAGAATTAGATCTTTACAGAATGCAGATACTGGGATTGTCATCCCAGAGTGTTGAATATGCATGTTAAATGTTTTAAAGGAAATGAAACAATGTATCTAAATTATGACTAACAGAAAAGACTATAAGAATGATCAGGTAGAATCAAAAAAGAATATTATAGAATATTTAGGAAAAAAAACTCACAAAAGTCAGGCTAGCCTCCAAATTAGATACAAGTAGAAACTTAATGAAAGATAGGCTAAGAGGCATGTAGGGTAGAGTGAAAATTTAGTGCAGTCATACATTCATTTAATTTAATTCCCAAAAGAAAATAATAGAGAGAATAGCAGTAAGCAACAGAAACAATGGATTAGAATTTTTCTTAATTGATGGAAATGAAAATTGCAGGATAAATGAATCTCAAAATTTCCAGAACATAAGTAAGTAAAAAGTCAAGCCTATATACATGACACTGCGAAAAACTTAAAAGAAGTTTCCTGAGATAAAAGATAGCTTACTTTCATAGGAAGGAAAATTAAGCTAATAACTGGCTTCTCATTAGCCATAATAAAAACAAAAAGATTGTTGAATAATATCTTTCAGAGCACTGAGAAAATAACAGGCAACATAGAATTGAATGCATAATGAAACTGTTTTCAAGAATAAGAGTGATATAAAGATATTTTCAGACTCAATATCTCAAGCATTTCTCTTTCTCTGGAACTAATATTTATTCTAATTCTAGTAACATTCCAATTGTTTGTTTTAATGTGTCAAAGACAACTTTGAAAACTATGTAGAACAGCAAACGTTCAGACAAAGCTAAATGAGCATAGAAATAATGAAATGAAAGGTAAATCAATGAAGCAAGGTGTAGTGATTAAATCAGAAAACAAAACAGTTAAAAATGTACAAATTTAAATTTTAATTAGTGAGGAAAATGGTGCTGGGAAAATAAGCTACCTACATGAAAAAATAATTTGATCCTTGCTGCATAGGATATGCAAAGGAAAATATAATAAGGACTTGATGTAAAGCAATATTTTAAATATTTTTGAAAAAAGTAATAAATCTCAAGGGAAAAGCTGAAATTCCACTGCATTAAAATTAAGAACTATTTTTCTAAATATAGCATAAAAGAAGTAACAAAACAAGCCGCAATTTGAGAAAATTTTTGACCCGTACATATAACTATATTGATACACACACACGCATTGCTATAAATCTTAGAAATCTACTAAAATCGATTCGCATCTGGGAAAAAAAAGCCATGGATACACAAAATAGTTATACAACAATAAGGAAAAAAAAAAAAAAACACCAAACAAGCAAAACAAGCAAAGGTATACATATCCATTCAATTTCATGCAATGGGATATGTACATCCTGGAAAATGAATTCAAAATATGGATTATTTCAAACATACTATTTAGGGATAAATACAAGTCACAAAAGAATAGATAAAATGCTTTCATCATCTGATGGTAAAACAAACCTATAACACTATTGTTTAGTTTCCTAGGCTTCTCAAGCAAATATCGTGAAATGGGTCAGATTAAACAATGGGAATTTATTTGCTTGTGGTTTGAGAATGGGAAAAAGTCCAAATCAAGGTGTCATCAACGCTTTCTTCCCAAAGACTGTGGAGTTCTGGGGCTGGCTGCTGACAATCTTTGGCCCTTAGCTTATCACAAGGCAAGGCACATGATTATTGATTATTATGTCAACTCTTAAGGTAAGTAGTATGTGTTTTTGTTTTTATTTTCATTTTTATTAAAATCATAAAATAGGAAAGCGGATGTGGCTCAAGCGATTGGGCTCCCATCTACCATATGAGAGGTTCCAAGTTTGATTCCCGGGGCCTCCTATTGAAGGCAAGCGGGCCCACACTGAGAGCTGGCCCGCATGAGCTGGTGCAACAAATGACACAACAAAAAAAGAGACACAGAGGAAAAAGACAATGAGAGGCACAACAAACCAGGGAGGTGAGGTGGCTCAAGTGATTGAGTGCCCCTCTCCCATATTGGAAGGTCCCAGGATCGATTCCTGGTGCCTCCCAAAAAAGAGAAGACGAGAAGAGTAGACAAGCAGACACAGAAGAACGCACAGTGAATGGACACAGAGAGCAGACAGCAAGTGCAAGCAGCAAGGGAGGAAATAAATAAAATAAATCTTTTAAAAAAGTCATAAAATATATTACATACACTTTTTTGTGTTTATGCTGTATCTTACAACATGAAACTCTCCCAAACAACAGGAGACCATTTGCAATAACCATCTTTTAAAAATTATTAATTAGTGACTAATCATCATCCTTATGTAATTAGGTCCTCAGCCCATTGAGTAAATATATACAGATGTGTCTGCATCAGTTCAACAGATATTCTGACCACTATATGCAAGGCTCAAAGAATTATCAAATCAATGAAATATTTAGAGTAATGAAATACCTTTTAGCATTTCACCAATAGTAGTATAGCCTGCTTTAACTGATGTTAGTGCCAAGCTAATTTTATGCTTGAGAAATAAGCTAAAACTTTAGCAATTCACAATTAATTTCTGAAATTACATTTAGCAGTGGAAGTAGCCGATGGAAAAGCAACATTCTTAATGGTTAGGAGTTGTTTGGAGAAAAATCAGAAAATGTGTGACATGAATGTAAAGAGGGACTCAAAGCTTGAAGGACTTCATTTTAGAGACATTACTGTACCCAGGAAACAGTAAATATGGTTCTAAGAGAAAGAAAATTAAAAGGCTTAAAGATGTATACCAGAGAGGAAAAATGAGCATAGTAATGATTAACATCTAATATGCAAAATGCAGTGAGCTGACACTTGGTATGACACTCAATATCCACAATTAGGTTAATATCACCAAATTACAAGTACTGAAACTAAATATCAGATATGTTAACTTATTAACTGATAAGTGGCAGAGCTAGGACTGAAATCATATTTGCTGCAGAGACTCTTATCAATATTGGTAGACAAGAAGCTAAGAAGCAGAAAAATTGAAAATGCTTAATTTTTATGAAACTAAATACTCCATTTTCCACAAATATTTGGCAGACCTTATAGTATTTAAATTAAAATGAATATATATATATATATATAAATATTTCAGGACCAGGGAAAATACAAAAAGAACAGGAAAAGTTCAAAAAAAAATGGGGGGGGGGAATTAGTGAGCTCCTTGAGGAAATTGTTGCTCACAAACAGGGTGTATTATCGCTCACGTGTTGGTCTGGTTTAAGCCAAAATTAAAATGTAGTGTGTGTAGGGAGATAAATGAATTGAAATTTCATCTAAAAATTCTTAGTAACATTATTATTCTCATGGAATTTGAGAGTCTATATATGACCTATGGGTCATAGCTATAACTAAGACATGACTTTTACTACCTCTCCATAGATAGATTTATCTTGCCAATGCAGCAATAACAGAGGATAGAAAGTGCTGTATATATTTTTTCTAAATGAGAACATATCCAGAGCACCAGGATTTGCTTGAGAAGATCTCTTAAAACCTCTCATTGTTAAAGCAGCCATATTTGTTGTGGGCAAAGTTCACAATGTAAAAGCCTGCTCTTATAGTTAATCAGAATATGACAACAATGGATATGAGATTCATGTCCATCAGTATTCAACTGTGCCCCAAATACTCAGTATATTGATATACGGACACGTGGCTTGATGGGTGTTACATATTCTTTTCCTCCATAGCCTCTTCCTTAGCCAATCCTATATAATTGGCATTTAAATAAACAGGTTTTTTTGAATTGAAGTTTGGGGACCAAAGTTTGGGTTCAACTATAAGTGGATAGGAGTCAGTTCTATCAAGAAACACAAAGATTTATGGATACCTGTGTTATGTAAGACATGTGTGAAACTTTTGGGTTGATGAGGAAAAAAATAATTTTTAAATAAGATCAGATATTAAGAAGGAAATGGAGAAAAAAAGACTCTGCCTAAAATAGATTTCCGTTAGAAAATATATTTTCTTCATTAAGGTTGAGAATGATTCCAAATTTTGTATCTGAATAGAAAACTATTGTTCAGGCTTTAGAAGAATAAAATCAGAAACATGGACAAGATTAGTTTTACATTATAGCCTTAGGTTTAAAATTTGGGACAGAGCATGAATTGTAGAAAAGGAAGGAAGAGGACGACTCTTGGATCCAGTGTATTGCTTGGCCTACATTGGCTGGAGAAAAGTGGGACCAATTTTAGAAGTATGTTGAATAGATAAAAAAAAAAAAAAGAGCTGAACCCACTTGAAATATGCAGAGAGCAACAGAAGGAAACAGAATAGGAGGAGGGAGGAAATTGTCTTTGATTTTGCAGTTACAGGAAGAGATATGAGGACTGATGTGAGATCTGAAGAATTCAAATGTCAGATTTGGGGATGAAAACAGAAAACAAAAACTATGACAGTAGGTCTGAGGTGTCCAGTTCAGGAAAATAGCCACCAGGAATTGTTACTCTTTCTTTCTATAGAAATGGTAGAGAGAACATTTAACTGGAAACAAAATTGGAACAAAGGGGAATGTTTCTCAAAAGCAATAGTTAGAAGTCTCATATTACCACTGAGTGGCAGAGGGAAAACAACAAGAACCAAAACAAACCAACCCAAAACTAAAAACCTTGAAATCCTGCTGAGGACGTGGAAATGGAGAGAGAAGAGTAGAAGATTATGGGGAATGCATACCTATGAATTTACCATGGGAAATGAAATGTTATAAAAGTGTAAGGACCACACTTCTACAAGAAAAATAATGTTTCCCTAAATAGAGCTCATATCAATGCAGGACTGAATGCAAATTCCACAAGGGAAAAAGAAAACTTGCAAAAGGAAATGAAGAGACTTAGATATTTTGAAGACATTAGTGGGAAGAAGGTAGCTTCAGGGACGTTCTGGGACATGGAAAATGTGAAGATTTGTGTTTCTAAAGTCACTTGTCAGGAGACGGAGGTCATGACCTCACAGGTGACAACTTGTCATCCCCCAACTCCATCTACAGGTTATGGAAATCTTAGTGTCACACAGAATGTTACCTCTTTGAGAGCAGGGATTTTTGTCTCTCTTTTTCACTGTTGTGTCTCCATTCCTAGAGTAATGCTTGGTATTTAGTAGGTCTTCAATGCATCTCTTTTGAGTGAATGATTGAATAAAATGATGCTAACCTTCACCAGGTTCCACTATGGTCTGTGATAAATCCAAATAATGCCTCCACTGGAAAAAGCACGATTTTAAGTAAAATAGCTTTCCAGTGAGCTTTCAAAGTTAAATTAAATTATTGTAAATATCCGAAATCTCTCTACAGAATTGTTGGCTATAAATCAATGAACTTGGCAGGGTGGGGCAGTTAGTTGCAACAGACAACTGGGTAAATTGAAGCTTTAAACTATTGTTTATGAAAATGTGTGTTAGTTGACTGTTTTTGAAGGACAAACTTAATTCATGAAAATCTAATATCTCATTAGAATAAAATAGGGTTCCTGTTTTTCTCAATTACATTGACACATGGCAAGCAACCAATTCATCCAAATTAGCTTCAACTTATTTAGAAAGAAGATAAAAAGAAAGGAAGACAAAAGAACTTCTTGAAAATATCATTTCTTTTAATCTTGTTTTCCATGATGGTCAGTCTGCAGGTTTTATAAAATATGTTATACAGCCTTAGAGAAAAAAAAATGAGGGATAATTCATCAAAAATTTTATTAGTCTAATAATTTATTTTCCTTTCATTTTTTTCCCCTGCAAAGTGACAAGGAGTTTAATAGCAGACTGTAGTAGAAGGCTTGGGGACAACATGATGAAGGTTAAAGCATCAGCCAGGAATCAAAGCTCTTTCTCTCAGAACAGACCCTGGATAGATCATTGTGATCTATTGAATGTATAAGAAATCTTTCCATTAAAGTAATTCTATCAATTTAAATAAAGTTAATGGATGAGAGAAAGAAAAACTGAGTCAGCCCCACTATGTACTGGTACTCAGAATTTACCAGCACAGATGGTATTTTTTTTGCCAATTGCTTGCCTCCTCCCTCTCAAACCATTATTTTCTCAGGCCTCTGCAATTCTAATCTTGCATGTTTGTGTAAGCTACTCTAGGAAGGCCACATACTAACTCCCCAACTGCATTTCTTTTTAACTGGCACTGAATTATGAACTAGTATCTGCACTAAAACTTGCTGATAATACTTAAACCTGGCTATTTTTAAAGGCAATCTTTCTTTCATTGTCAAAGATTGACAATGAAAGATGCATTAAAAACAACAACAGGCAAATGTTTAACACAGGTAAATAATACAGTTACACAGAGCAGCAAACTTCCCTGCACATTCCCTGAAAGACAACGGAGAATAAAAAAATTCTTCCCTCTATATTTAAGATCAACCAATCCTTAAACCCTCCCACTTCTAAAAATCCACCAGTTCCTTATGCCACTTTCCCAAAACCAATATTACACTGACTGTATACTTAAATTGGGAGCTCCCTCTCCTTAGCAAAAAATAAATTTATATATATATTTTCCAGATTTAAGAAGTGGCCCTTTTATAACACATCCGATGATATCTTGATCAGGTTGAGGACCCCATTAAACCCTTATTAAGTTCCCTTTGCCATTCACTATTTTTTAATACTCTCCTTTCTAGCCACTCTGGCAACAGGAACATTGCCCCCTGCCAAAGTGGAGAAACAACTTGCGACGACCCGACTTCAAACCAACCAACCGCCTCTGAGTCTTTACTGTGAGAGTGAATGAAAAGTTAACTTTCCAGAGCCAGATCCCAGGTGTAGTATTCCCCATTAGAAACGGGAGTCTAGAGGAATGGTCAATAATTTGACTTAAATTACTATCTTGAATTAAAACCTATTTTTAAAATTCAAAATGTAAAAGAAGAAGAAGGAAAAAAGAAACCATGGTATGATTAGAATAAAATCAAGTGGATATTTATAGAACTTTATATTTAGGAAGGCACATGAACCTACAGTAATAGATCATTTAAAAACGGTTTTTAGTTCACCTCATAAATATTCTTCTGTACTTAGAATGTAAATAATATTAAAAGGAATAATGACAAAAATATATGACAAAAAGTTAATATTTTTTTAAAAGTTACAAATCAATAAAAAGTGGATGCCCCACTCTAAAAATATATTTAAAGGACAGAAATAGAATATTTATAAATGATAAACAGTAATAAATATCTGATAAATTAATTCAACCTCTATTGTATTCAAAGAAATACAAATGCAATCAACAAAATGAATTTCATCTGCACAGTAAAAAAATTTTTTGGAGTACCAAGTTGTTTGCTTTGTTTCTTAATAATGACATCTAAAACTGATGGGCATGGAAGGAAATGGACAGATACACATTGTTCTAAATAGTGTAAAAATTTACAAACTTGCCTAAGGTTTTATCACCAAGCTAAAAATGAATACAATTTATTTTTCAAAAATTCTATTCTATAATACTTTCTAGAATATGTCCTAAGAAAAAATCCAGGGAAATGGAAATTTAGCAATAGATTATTATCCTTAGTGTAGCTAGATAACATATAGAATACAGTATGAGTTACTTGAAACTACACTATGGTAAGTCTATGTAATGGAATGTTATTGATCCATTAAATGTGGTTCTGTAAAAATAACTTATTAATTCCCTGCCAAATGGCCAAACGGATTTTGATTTGAAATAACAGGTTTGGACTTATGCAGTAAAAGGCAAAATAGAGTCACATTTCAATTAACCATGATATAGTAGTACAGTAGTATTTTAAAAGTCTAGGTGGTTGCATAAGCATTTTGCAGAGACTTTCAAAGATAAACGTGTGCAAATTTCAATCTATATGGACTGGTTCAGAAAATCTTTAAACAAACAGAAGCTGCATGCAATGATTTGAACCTAGATGGACCCCAGAAAATCAAGTTCTTGGAGTTAATCCATAACTGTGGATGTGGACCTATTGTTGGTAGGAACTTTTGATTAGGTTACTTCTGGTAATGACCCTTTGTTAGGTTAATTCAGCAAGACATGACCCAAGCTGGGTCTTAATCTTCTTATTGGAATCTTTTGGGATGAATACAGAGAGATAGAAAGCCACTGAAGCCAGAGGCTGAAAGCAACAAGACCCAGAGGAATAGTGAGGCCAGCAGTTGCCACCATGGGCCTTGCCATGTGACAGAGGAGTCCATGATCACCAGCAGCCAGTCCCTGGGGAGAAAGCATCACCTAATGATGCCTTGACTTGGACATTTTTCTTAGCCTCTGAACTGTAAGCTTGCAAGCCAATAAATCCCCATTGTGAAAGTCACCCTATTTCTGGTATATTGCCTATGGCAAAAAAGAATAAGGGGATATGAAAAAATAGCTACGTTAGAAATTATAATAAGGATTTAAACAGCATTTGCATTGTCAAAATGAAATACATTTGTAAACTTTGATGACTCATCATTTTGTCAAAGAAAGAATGACCATGTCATACAGAATATTAAAACATTTTTGGTTTTAGATTTATGAGCAAAAATTAGAATGATTATTTCAATAAGGTTTTCATTTATACATTATATATTTCCTTCTAATCACCTTTGTATACACAGCTGCCTTCAGCCTTTTTCCAGTTACGAATGCATCAAGGAAATCCTGGTGCACAAACATCATAAAAGACAAAGAACAAGTCCTCCTTTTAGCAAATCAGGATGGTCCAAGTTCTTGAGGTGAAATATTGCAAGATGAAGTCCATCCTATTAAATGGCTAACTGGATGAGAATAGCATATTTTGTTATTAGTTATTGATTCTTGAGTTTGAGAAAATCTAGCTATAATAATGTCATCTGAAGACTGAGATTTCACTTATATGATATTTTCACTAATATTATTAGAGACTAGAGTGCAGTATCCTTGCATACATCTTCCAGTATGTCTAATAACTGTGAAGCACCATCCTCTGCCAACTTTCTTCTATTTACCATTACGGATGGACAATAAAAAATTCTGAATTTTCAACTGTGTTCAATGAAAGGGAAAAAAGCAACAAAGATGGTATCTTCAGTCTTTTTTTATACCTCTTTGAAAGATGACATAATACTTTGGGCAATAAAATTTAAAAAGTGAAAGATTAAAAAAAAAAAAAAACTGGTAGGAAAATCTGCTGGGAAAAACTACCTGAACAAATCATGGACCTCTGGACCACCAAGTATGGAGATTCAAGAAAAGGATTAGGATCTATAGCAGATTCCTAACAAAAAGTACTGGGGTATGCTGTGGAATTTGACCCCTTCTAGAGCATTTTTCCCTTTAAAATAATTATGCATATATTTACTTCCATTGTTATTATTTTTCCCTAACCTCCTCTGTCTGAAAGTTTGATCTTGTCAATATCTTTCATCCTTCCACTTTACAATTGGGAAAAAAATACAAAAAACAAGCATTATACAGTAAAAACAAATAGTGAAATCTTGTTTTTGTTGTCTCCTATTGGAAAAGAACCAGCTGGAATGTGCTGGAATGTGAGGTCTTATGGTCAGTTCCACTGTTTGCTTTTCAGTCCCTGCCAACAGCATCTCCAAGAAGTCCATGCTGTGTTTGCTGATTCAGCCTAGAAGTTCTCTGCTGAGAGTGCATGCTACTTTGTGTTGTTATTTTAGTTATAACTGTTAATTATATATACTGAGAATTCATTTACTTCTCATTATGAATATATTTTTATTTGTATGTTAGAATTATATTAATGGAAACATTTCTGGTACATTCTGTTTTAATAAATCACGATGATCTATTATTCAAAGTCTGTTCTGAGACATCTATGATGCTTGTTAGATATTTTGATCTTAATTAAATTTTTAGATACGGGAGCCCACCGTGTAGTCCACAGGCTTTCTACTGCAGTCTAATGTTATACAACTTGTCAATTTGTAGAAAAGAGTGAATGTAAAACATTAGATTAAAAACACTTCTTTTTGGATGAATTATCACTCAGTCTTTTTCTCAGTTACACCAAAATCCTTAAGGATTATAATGTATTTTTAAAAATCTGCAGGCTGAACATCCCGAAAAACAAGATTAGTAAGACTGACCGTTTTAAAGTTACATGATAAGTTTTAAGAAGTCCTTCCTTATCTTCCTTTCCTTTTTATCATCTATCTAATAAAATTGAATATAATTTGGATGTATTGTTTATTTGCCCTATTTTTCCTATAATCTTTATTGTAGTTTAGCATTGTAGTCTCCATATTGTTGTTTAGAAACGATACTATTAAGCTAACAAATTTTCATCTGAAAAGGAAATACCCCGAGTTGTATATGATTACAAATGCAGTCCACAGTAACTGTAGTGATTTGGTTGCTGAAATAGCTAATGCCAATTTATTAGACTACAACAAAGAGTATCCCTTTGTTGTTAGTTTTAAAACTGATATCACAAGATAATCCCCTTATTATTTTAAAAGATGCATCCATTGTGTAAAGAAAAATAGACATCTTGACATAATATAAATATAACACACATTTATTCAAAGCAGAAAAGCAGTATCAAGTATAGTAATAAATAATGCTGGCGGTATTGAACAGAACTCTTTCATTTCGACTAATGCAGTACTAATAGAATTATTTTTGTCTTTTCCCTCCAAATACTAAGACTAATTGATTAGATGAAAGTAGACCACTGGTGACTATTACTTGATATGTTTAAGCAGAGGCATGGAAGGACATAGATGAGTTCATGGAATATCTTTCATAAAACACATGCATGTAATCTGTAATGATCCTTAATATTTCCACATTTATTTTTATCATTTTTCTGCTCAAATTTGGAGTGCCATGAGTTACTTCAAAATATATTTGTTGATGGGCTTATTTAAGCATTTCCACAGTTCAAAAGGTTTAAGTAATAGCATTCATCATGTCCTAAAGTTATATGAATTTTAATCATTACTCTATAAAAATGTTGTGACAGATGTATCAACAAACTAAACCATATTATGCCCAGATTCCAAGGGGCATGTGATTTGGGCCTTAAGTACAACTTTTAGGTAGTTCTCCTATATTATTGATTTTGGAAGTTTTCCTTTTTCTGATGTGTGACTATTTTGTGTTATTGGCTTTAATAGCTTATATTTATAGAAATATAAAGTGAGTTTCCTTTGAAAACATTGATATTTTTCCACAATTTTTACCGTGGCAATATTTCATGGGACTCTAACATCTTGCCTTTTTCTCTTGGCAGAATTTCAAAATTGCTTGAATCAAAATCAGTAACTTAAATTTTTATAACTATAATTTTGGCTTGTTTAAAATTGTATTTATCATACATTAGTTCAGTTTAAAATCTTAACTATACCCAATATATAGGAGAAGGGAATCAAATTAAAAGCAAAACAAATTATTGTTACTTTTTACCATGCTATAAAATGCATGCTTTTGGTATATAAAATGTATAAAGAATTTTGAAAATTTGGATAAATTGTTCCCTCTCTTTTATTCTCCCCAAAGAGCTGTCTATTGTGAAATTTATAGAGCCAGGAATGGATTTCTGTAATTAGCTTGGTTGCAAGCCATTCTTCCCATAGGTCAAGCCAATGAAAGGATAACTAAGGGAGACCTGGCACCAAATGGTGGCATATGGCACAGTGGCACTAAATGCTCACTGGAGAGGGAAAACAAAGTCACATGGATTACAACTTTGAAATGAAACAAAATTGGATGTTGAATCCTTTGAACTCAAAATCCATTTCCCTTTTTGTTTTCAGTTCGTGACCTCTGGCTTGTTCTGTACTCCTTTCTTATACTCAGTATGTCTTACTAGGGTAGGAAGGAGGAGCGGGAGGTTTGAACACTGTGGCTTCATTTCCAGTGTCACTTGTCACATGATGATCATTATCTTCCTCCCTTCATGCATTCCCACAGAGAAATTTCAGATGCCATGTTTACCAAGAACTCAGCTTCCTACTTCAGAAATCTGGCAGTTGATGTTCACGATAGAGGCAGGCATTTAAAAGGGATAGTCAGAAAATTAGGCAAAAACTGTGAATAAAGTGTTAAAATAATATATGAAAAAAGCAATTTGAATGAATATTCAATGTATATTGACTGTATTTGATAGTGACAATAAGTAAAATGATGGTCATCACTTCTTTTCTGTACAAAGTTAGGGTAAAAAGTGAATTTTAGGAGTAAGAAAATTAAATGCAGTTGTGGAGTTACTCATAATATAACCAAAGTCCTAGATTGTGTCAATTAACGGTTTTCCAATCAGAGTGTCAGGAGTGTGAATTGACAGACTTACAAATGTATAGATGTTTGTTGGCTTAATTGAAAGTCCATCAAGTACTACTTCAGGATTAACTTTAGACTACAAAACAATTTGCCATCAACTGTGATGGGATTCAAATCCATTACTCAGTTTGTTTCCTTGGCTCTGATCTTTTGCCCATTTAAAGACTCAAATTATTGAAAATTAAACTTAGAAAGGTAGAAAATTAAGAAAGGCTTTTTATTTTTACAGAGTTTGCATTGCACTCAAAATAGCTGAAAGACCATTATCTGGTCATTTGAAAAACTGTAAGTAGAATAATGGAGATCTCCTTGACCCTTAGTTTTGCTACTAATTTTCTGGGTGATTTTAAACAAATCTGATTCCACTTCTCTGTGCCTCAGTTTCCTCCCAAAGTGACAGAGTGGCAAAGGGGTAGTACAGACTAGATAATCTCTGAGGTTTCCTTCTAGCTTGAAATTCTCTGAGTTTAATCACTCTATTTTTATTAATCAGGTTTTTTTACTCTGCAGAAAAAGAAAATGAAGAGTCAATGCTGAGAAAAGTAGGGAGATATTATGTAATAAAGTACAACTATCTAGAATGGATAAATGAGATTTTTAAACCATAAATAGCTGCTCTTTTGAACAAGCAGAGTAGATTGCTGTATATTATGACATGCGGAGTGCTGTGCCTTTAAATCAATCATCCTTCTGAGAGATGAGCTGAAAATCTTCAGATTCTCACATCACCATTGCATCTCTCAGAGGGCCTTTATTTTTTCATTTGCTATCGCTTGAATTATTTGCATCATATGACCATTTTTCTTTAAAGATCCAGACTCAAAAGATTGTTCTTTGTCGGACCACATTTGATTTTACTCTTGACATTTATTAATGCCTAATAATATCAGTTTTCACAAAAAATGCTTCATCTAAGTACTGCTCTTCTTTGCTGACAGGCTAAGTTCCACTAAGAAATATTACCTTTTTGCTGTGAAAGACACATAGAAATGTGAAACTAATTTCTCTTTTGCAAGTATGCATTAGTTGGATTTATATCACTTGAAGTAAAATATAACTTTTGCTATTCTAATTCTTGATATCTTGTAAATTTTGAATATGGAGGTAGTTCATACTGTGGATATTGTATTCTCTTCTAAAAATCCATAAACAAACCTATTCTTCATGAGCCTACATCTGGCCATGAACAAAAACTTTTACATTGTCCTTCAGTGCTTAGTACGGAGACTGAATGATATTTCTACACTTCTCTTTAAAATGCTACAAACTAAACTAGAAATGGTACAGAAATATTGTGGCAGAATTATCATTTCATTTTTTAAAAATAATAGTGGGTGTATGAGGCTTCTGTCACATCTCTCTATATTTACAGTGAAAAGTCAATTCTAGGCAGTTTGTTGAAAATGACAGCATTTCTATCAAGCTCTATATCAGCTGCTGGGAGCTGGAGTTAGAATTATCATCCTTCACTGGGCTGTCTTGCTTTATGATATCAATTAACAAACAATCTGTTTTGTTGGCATATGATACAATTAGGATGCAAAACAGAGTGACTGTGAAGCAAAACATTTTTCAGGAAGTAGGCTGTCTTGCCCAGGCATAGGGAGGGGGAGATGGTATCATTCTTTTGTCAGTCTTTCTTTAATTTGCCTCTGATGTTGATTTATTGACACTAATATAATAATGTTATTAGTTTGGCTGTTGTTTTTACTTTTTTCCTGATATTGTTAATATTTAATTTTTAAGAATGCATAGGTATTAATGCTTTTGGTTGTTTCAGAATTACTTATTTATGTTTTAATCCCTAGTTACACTTTTCCCTAAAGAAAAAAAGAAGAAAACAGAAAAATGCACATTCCACTTAAAACAAGAGAGAAGGTACACTAGAGGGCACTAGTAAGCCATAATTTAAAATTTTTTTTTCATTTACTAATATAATTTGCATGTCTTTAGGGATGCTTTTACTGCTAATCTGATCTATTTGAGAGTACTCATTTTTCTTTTTTTTTGTTGCTCTTTTTTCTTTAAGACCAATAAACTCATTTGGTATTTTTCATTGACTAGGAAAGTTCCAGACCTTTAGGTCCATTGTTTTGATAAGCTTTATACCACATAGACTATCTGTGTGTCCTTTATACCTTTACTGAAACCCCACAATCTTATCCTATGACATTTCTGATGTTTTTTGTAAGAACATCTCCACAGCTGCCAAGTGATTGCTACTTAAACCCAATTGTATGGGTTTCGAGATGGTTGTACACATCTTTTAAGTCACATTTAAACCCTAGTTTCCAGAGGTAAAAGGCTAGATATTTAAGTAATCTGCCACCTGGCTCATTTTAACTTGATTGGGAAAGGAGACAAATTCATCTTCTGAAGAATATAAAAGAACAATTTTTCTTAAAAGGTCAAATGAAATTTATGCTTCATGCTTGAAACTTTGGCATTTCAATTAACTTTTAAAAGTCAGAAACAATATAGTAAGCTCTAAAATGTGCTCAAAGAGAAAATACATTGTATTTATTAGACAAAATGAACCAAATATAATGCCTTTTTCAGAATATGTTTCTGCTACCCCTTTATTTAACAAGGTAAAAAAATAAGTCTCTAAGATCTATGATAATAAGAACACCCTCAAACTCCGTTTTGCTAAAGTGATTTTATTCTCTTAGTTGCCTTCCCTTTTGAAATATTATTTTCTTAAATTATCAGTCAAGAGATAAAATACTTATTTCATAAGTACACATGATGTAAAGAATGTAGGAAATTCCATACCATAAATACAATGTTGATGAAAATGGTTATAACCATATTTATTCAGGAAAGTCAAATTAAAACCTTGATCAGCTATATTGTGCTCCAAGTTCAATCTCTTGAAACCTAACATTTTACAGCAAAATATCTCTGGGGATTTGTGGTCAGGAAGACTCAACCTCATTTCTCAACTACAAAACTACAAAGATTTCCAGTGTTTATCTCATGTAACACACATTTTTATTCTTATACACATAAACTGTCTTTCTCATAACACAACACAGACGAGGCCCACATCAAAGTAGGAAGAAAGAGAGTCATCTTGAATTCCTGTATCATGATCCAGAAATGCTGCATTGTAAAATAGTACATTGATCCTCTTACTCTCTACCTGCCCCCTTACCCCCTGCCCCCGCTTACATACTATCACCACAGCCATCTTTGCTGCTGTCAAAATAACATTTTAGGTTTGATTGGGATAAAATTTTCTCAGACTGAGGATGGGAAGCTGTAATGGGGGAAACCCACAGAGGTCAGTGTTCAGCTCAGCAGGATGGCTTTGTTTTCTCCTTTTGCTAAACTAGTAGTTATTTTCTGATCCTCTGTCTTTATGGCTATCAAGTTAAAAAGTAATTAAAAGTGTAGACTTTCCATTTATTAGATCCTATGAGATTGAAATGAACAACTAATTTGATCAAGTTCATGTTGGCAGACAAGTGGAGGAGCCAACCCACAACTGAGAATTAAACTTGTGACTTCAAATCCAAGACTCTTCTGCTTCACAAATCTCCTTCTGTGCAGTAGAAATAAAAATCTCCACCCAGACATACACCTACTGATGTTTATTAATTTTCTATATGTAAGTTTTGAATAGTTATTGTAATAATTTCTTTAAGACTATGAAAGTTTATTTTCAATAAAAATGCTGCCTAAACTTACCTTGCAAATAAAAATGTATAAAGATGCTTTCAACAACAACTTCTGAGTAAGAAAATACCTAGCTATTTAAACATACATATTCCAAGGGAATATTTTCACCCTTATCCATTATGTGCTTTGAAAATATGCAACAAAACTCAAGAGGTTGAGTGTATATTTGCAAATACAAAGAACAAACCCTTGATTGTTAGAGTACTTGACATCAGTAGATGTTTTGTTTTCCTAGTAGGAAGAACTTCATTTAAAACACTACATGGGATCATATGTTTTGTTTTAGAATTAATGTATGGCACTTCCAGCTGAAAGACAACTACTACATAAGACTAGCACAAGCCTGGCTTTCATAAATCTGTTTTTTATAAATTCACAAATTCACTTGTTTAGCAATTTGAGTACACTCTCATGGTCAGTTTTATTTACATGAAAAATTCATAATTAACATTAAATGCATACAATTATTTTAAAGACTCATAACTAATATTAAATGCATGCATTTATTTAAATTATTTTGAATATTTATTTTCTTCACTACAGTTGTATTTCATGTTGCCTCATTTGGTGAAATGTTAGATTTTAATATTTTAATGAAATAAAATTTTTAAAATGACTTTATCACTATTACACTATAGTAAATCCAAATAGAAATATTGCAAAAATAGTTTTATCTTCATGTGGTTATATATGAGAAGGTTTCAGGGGTCACCAATTATATTGACACTGCAGGCACACATTTGGAAGCTAAAGTCACATTTAGAAGGATTTATTAATTCAATCAATGGAAGATCTTGTGTTTATATTTTTAAACTATAAACAAATATGTATTTCCAAAAGATACTAGTTTAGCATGTGTATTTCTTAGGGAAATATCCTGTTTCATATAACACATTGCTAAAGTTTTATAGATAACAAGAAACTACAATCAATGTATTTCACATAGGTATTAGCATATGAGAAAAATAAAGATGTTTATTTTGCTGCTATGTAAATAATCTGTCTGTCCAATTTGGAGATTATATGCATCATTCATCTTGGTCCCACCCTGTATAAAGTAATGCTGTGGGAATATACTGCTGTGATTAGTGATAGGGTTAAGAAGGAACCTGAACTCTATATTTAAATTCTCCAAGAGCATATCAACAAGATGCTGTGCCTCCAAGTATTTTGATTAAAAATTCTGAACCATTTTTATATTAGATATGGTTTTCAGAGATTGTAACTGAGGACACTACAGGACAAAAGTTCCCCTGAAACCTACATGGAAAGAAAAGATGAAGGAAGGAAGGAAGAAGAGGACCTTTAATGAGTACCCCTCTGATAAACACTGTAACAGTCATTTTCACATGTTAGGGAGCATTTCATTCCATTTAGTTTCATCTTCACTCAAATTATTTGAAAGGAGGTAATGCGGATATACACCAATTTACAAAAATAGAGGTAGAAGTGCTATGTTCTAATGGAGTGGGATGTGTATGGTTGTGTAGACTTACTGTTCATCAGGCAAAAGATATTAAATGTAAAATACTAGTCTTCTTGTTCAAGGCAATACAATATGTTGTGTTGTTTGTATGTATACTCATACATGCAGTTGTGCTTTAGTGTGTATGTGTGCATCTGTATAGGAAGTGGTAAGTCAGGATTATTTGATCATGAAATTCTAAAAATAATTTATCATGTATATTAATAAATACTTTTATTTCTCTCTCTGATCATTTATGTTTTAGGAAAAAGGTTATGATTTGGTATTGAGAGTCCCCAAGAAGACCCTTAGGTTTGATGATTTGCTGGAAGAACTCACAGAATTCAGAAAGACTGTTTTACTCAGACTTATGGTTTATTACATGTAAGGCTACTGATTAAAATTAGCAAAGGAAAAAGTTGCAAAGGTAAGGCTCCAAGAGTGACCAGATACAAGGTACCAAGTGTCCTTTCCCAGTGGAGTTGCAGGGGCAGCACTTAATTTTCTCAACAACCATGTGTGATAAAACATCAAGGTGTTGCCAACCAGGGATGCCTACTCAAGCCTTGGTGCCTAGGATTTTACTTGGGGTCAGTGATGTAGGTGTAGAGTGCCTACATGACTGACCTTAGAATCTCAGTCTTAGCCACTATCCCCAGGGTCAAACTGATACAGTGTAGCTCAGGGCCCCATGCAAATCAAAACAGGCATTTTCCATAAATCACATTGTTAGTGTAAACTATCTGATAGTGGTCCAAGTCCCCAGGTATACAAAAACATCTTATCAGACAGTATATTCCAAGGCCTTAGAGGTTATCTTCCTGGTACATGTCAAGGGGCAGCCCTGAAGAGTTTTTGGATTATGCATAGTTTGAGCAACCCAGGCCTGCTGAGTTAGCCTTTTATTGCATAAACTAAAGGCTACAGATATTCCCTGACTTTTGCCACCTACACAAGAAGGCCAGTAGGTTAATATAGAAAACTTCTTTATATATTTTATATGTTGAAGACAAGTACATCTGAAGTAACTTCAGAATTGTCAATGATTTTCTTCAGTTACATCTGACTGAGTTTCTCTATTAATGATATATATATATATCTATGATAGGGTACACAGATATATACATACATATATATGTATATAAATGTATATGTGTATATATTCTGTCACCAATTATGAAATTCTGAAAGAAAATCACTTTGCAGCCAAATCAGAAGATACTTGGAGGAACCAGGAAAAGGAGTCTGGCTCTTCTGGAAAGCAAGAGGATTTAAACAGTTCTTGTTCAGTTTCTTTAGAAAAAGAGCATCTACGTAGAATAAACTCTGATGCAAAACTTAGGTCAGAATTTAATGTGCCAGGAAAATATTTTACAACATGGGTGTGATGGTTTGAAGTTCTTCATGAATCCCTAAAAATAACAAGATTATATTTTTAAACTAATCCATTCCTGTGGGTATGAGACCCTTTTGTTTGGACTACATCAGTGAGGCATGACTCAGATTGACTCTCCACCCTCCTACTGGAGCAGATATAAATGGAGACACAGAGAAAGAGAGAGACACATACACAGAGAAAAAGAAAGCCCTTATATTGGTCCTGTCATTTGTGAAAGAGGACTGCAGGAAAACAGAGAAGCCCTGAGGGCTGAGAGAGATCCTGGAGTCTTGGAACCAGCAGAGCACAGAGGCACAGAAAGAAGCCCTCAAGAGGGTAGACCCATGGAGTAGCTCAAGGCTGAAGAGAGAAGCCACACGCCTTATAGCTCACAGCTGAACTCGGGGGCTCAATAAGAGACAAGCATTATGCCTGGTTGCCCTCAGCTGAACTCTGGGAGATGGTAGATTCTGAAGGGAAGGGTAGAGACCTCGGCAGAGATTGACTGCCTCCTTCGCCAAGTGGCAAGACCCCAGAATCACCAGTAGCTG
>PVKH010006938.1:0-20619 GCA_004027955.1 Chaetophractus vellerosus | reverse complement strand
GTGAAATAAATAAATAATTCTTTAAATAATACACAGTATAGTTTGGACCTAGTAAGGGGTCCATGGTTTTCACCTGATTGGCAAAGGGAGCCGTGGAACAAAAAAGGTTAAGAACCTTTGCTGTTGAGGTATTGAAAGAAATCTTGACCTAAATATAGGACTATAATATTTAAGTTTCTTTATCTCTGGTGAAAATATGAAGAGTAGGACTAATGAAATCAGACTGTGTACCTCAAAGAAATAAGGATGATTTGATTTTCCTTTTCTATTAATTTATTATTTTTAAGGAGATGTTTATGAAGAAACCTTAATTTTAGTGGAAATTGTGTTTACAAGTCCAGAGATCTGATAATGGAACCACAGAGAGTGTTGAAAACTCCAGCAGCTGGATAATTCTTCTGTATTTACTCATGTAAAATTCTACCGTGTACATAAATAAACTAAATACAGTGTAAATGCTGAGGTTATACTAATCATAGCACTTATCTTTTCTTAATCCATTTAGTTTGGAGACATGTTAAATGGACCATCTATCATACTTATATTAGAAATTAAATATAACTTTATTTAAAATCATGTCACTTAAACATGTTATTTGTTCCTCTTCACATCTTCCTATTTATGTGCTTCTAAATTTTTACCTTGACTCTATTGTTAAAATATTGCCGTTTATGTTGGAACCTAGTCCTTTCTCAGTCAAAGACAGTTTACAAATCCGACTTTTAACAAAAATTCAGACATACTCTTCACATTGCCATTACTTAAGCTCATGTTGTTTTATTGGTGGGATGAATAAGCCATGCAGAAATGTGAACTGCAATTGTAGAAAGCATAAGTAGAACAACCTCAGAAATGAGTAACTATAGAAACAACAGCTTGTCTTGACTTCCTGGTCTGAAGCCAGGAACTCCACTTTCTTCCAACTTTTTGTTATTTTTTAATTCGCTCAATACACACCCCAAATAGAAAAATAATAAAAATCTGTTTTTGAACTATCTGAAAGAATTTCTGCTTCTAATTCTCGTATATTTATCATGTGATGTTAGCATCATCAATTCTAAGTATCAAATGAAAGTCAGTCTCATGATCTTGCAGAAAGACACAAGTTGTGTTTCTTTACTTTTACCAACTTTATGAGCATACACTGTGATGTCCCACAAATAAACAACAGACTGTGCTTTGAGTTTGGTGTCAAGTCCACAGCATGTGAAAATATCTGTGAAACAATGTCTGGTTTGAAAACTTGCATTCACTTTCTTCATTTGTATGATTAATTTTATCACCACCTCCTCTTTTTGGTGCCTCTATTATACTTGACTAGAGATTTAGCCTCTTTTGGACGTTATTATGCTTTTCAAATTTATTAGAAATTAAATGTAACTTTATTCACAATCGTGTACTTAAACATGTTCTTTGTCTGTCTTCACATCTTCCTATTTATGTGCTTCTAAATTTTCACCTTTACTCTATCGTATATACATATTTAAAGAGGTACTGGAGATGGAACCTGGGACCTCCTACATGGGAAGCAGGCACTCAAACCACTGAGTTATACCCACAATCCATATATTGCTAAAATATTGCCATTTATGCTGGGACTTAGTCCTTTCTCAATCAAAGACAGTTTACAAATCCCACTTTAATAAAAATTCAGACATACTGCCATCGCCCCTTCATGAAGATGTGTTTTTTCACATCATAATAAAAGATATAAATTCATGACTTTTGTTCATTGTACTCATTTTCAGTGATATCTAACAATTAGAGAACGTTATCTAGTATTGAAAGCAAATAATGAACCCAGGAAAAATGATAAAGTTTGCTGAGAAGTGAGAAAAATGAAAAGCAAAACAGTAACAAATCACATAACTTCATCCTTAAGAGTAACCTGATTTAGAATTAAATACTAAATCAATTAGCTTGCCTGTCACCCTCAT
This sequence comes from Chaetophractus vellerosus, assembly GCA_004027955.1. Lineage (NCBI taxonomy): Eukaryota > Metazoa > Chordata > Mammalia > Cingulata > Chlamyphoridae > Chaetophractus > Chaetophractus vellerosus. The sequence goes on along the minus strand of PVKH010006938.1, from coordinate 18,682 downwards.
TCTCATTCTTTTTCTCTCTTAGAGAGCTTACCCTTGTCACTTAGTCAACATTCCTCCTGTTTCCATGTGGTCTATTCCACATTCCTTGCCCCCTCATTCCCTCAAAAAAAGAGTGAGGTACTTGAATTGGGAAAAGTAACTGGGCATGCTCAGCTAGTTCCTTTTGCTAGGCGGCCCAGCTGTTCACAGATGTAGGGTTCTGGTCTGCTCTCTGCTCTGCAGTATGGGTAAAGCCTGTGGTAGAACATCCCAGATGTAAGCCTATGTTCTTCAAAAGGCATTAGCATTAATAAAGGTAATTTCTGTATTTTGATTTCTACCTCTGGGATTTCTGTGTCTGTACCAGCATTATTTCTAAATGCAGATGGAGAAAGATGTATTATTTGTTGATCTTCCCCCAAAATCCCAACACTCATCGCTTGCATCTTCAAACTGTGCCTTTCCATTTACTTCCTCCACTACTTCTACAAACATAAATTTGTCTGCTCTAGCTTACTAAATTTATGAGTTCTTCTCTCTTCCCCCTTTGTTCTGGTCTTTTCCTTGAAACCACTCCAAGTGTCATCTGTACTTGCTCTTTCAGAGTCCCCTTCCTGACTACTCTACCTTTATTGAAACTAGTTTTGGAAACGTCTCTAAATATCACCAAATCCAGTACCTTTTTATTAGTCCTCTTCCTAAATAAAAGCAGGTTTAAACTTGGCTATTGCCTTCCTGACAGTCAAAGTGAAGAGCAATATGCCCAGTTGTATAAAGCCCATGGTTCTGAGCGCTGTGGTCTAAAAATTAGTTTCCCACCTGTGGCTTTATTCAGAGAGACCTGATGATGTATTGGGTCAAGTCTTCACTTGAACAAATGCACTATCTGGTCACTCTTTTGCTGGAGAATGAGAACAAAGCAATCAGTGAAGAAGGTTCTTCAGAAAAAGGTAAGTTCCTAGCATAAGTAAGAACCTAGACTACTGAAAGGACTAGATGAAAGAAGTGGTTCAAGCAAGCTTTTAATGAGGTTTTCAAGATTGTCCTCTATGAAATAACCAGGATTGTCATCATTGTGGGTTCTGGAATGAAAGTAACTTGAGCATGCTTTAGAAATGCAAAAATCCATGGTTCTATAATGTTAGCATCTCTTGGATTACATTCTGAATGTCCAATGGTCTATTTATCCTCTAACACCTCATACTCTCCTTATTCTAAAATGAGTTTTCTTGACTTATTTTTTTCTGTTTTTGGGGTGATGGCACAGACTGTAATTTCTTAGTCACTGTTAATTCTCATTCATCTTTCCCTTGTGCAGGGGTCTAGAAATGTGTTGGACCATTGTAGGTGTTATGTTTTGATAAGGTGGAGATTGAATTTAACATTAAGGGAAAGCTACAAAAGATGATTGTGAAAGATATTGAGGTTATTGGTAGGTGTGAGGATGTTGGAAAAATTTCAAATAGTTCCTTGGGTTTTAGGACCAAAATCATAGGTACAAACAATATTCATTTGTCTGGATGTCCCTCTACACCTTGCTCAGAAATCTGCAGTAGAGATGGGTGACCAACTGAAGATGCTTGACAGCACTGCTATATTTTTCCAGTAGAGACATCACTAAGACCCAAAATAAAAATGCATGCCCTTTGGAATTACTTACTAGAAATTAAAATGTGAACCCAGACATCATTCTCCTTAATTTTAAGTTTAACATCATGGATATTTTATGTGAACTGCATGGGCTAAAGCAATGCCATTTTGACAGATCTCACAGAAACTTACCAGTAATCCATTTTCCAATTGCCACAAAAAATATGTTTTTATTGGAAATGGACCTAAATCTTCTGGTAACATCTTTATTTTTTTTAAAAAAATCAAACAACAAAACCAAAACAATAACGACAACAAGAAACCTAGATGCGCTTAATTTTTCCGAAGCTGTCAGCACTATCAAACCATAGTTTGAAATAATTTGAATTATCAACTGAGGTTATTGGTGAACGTTTCTATCAGTTGTTTGACTATTTTCTTGTTTTACTCTAGAAAAGCAATAACATTGGGCATTGTATTCCTTAAAATTAAACCTGTTACAGTTTTTGACAGTACGGAGTTTTGTATTTTCAGTTATGCTTCAGTGATTATTTTGATTCTAAAATAAATGTATTATCCAGAAACTGATGGAGCCCAAAAGAGAAAGTTCAATGATTAAAGACAAAACAAATACATGCATCAGAGAAATTGATGATGCACAAAAAGAGAAAGTTTAAATTTATTTTTATTTCAAGTGGGAAAATAGAGTTTGAATGCACCTTTCTGGATTATTTACTCCCATATTTTTTCAAGGAAAACAAACAACTAACTCAATCAACATGATTCCACTCCAACTTCTTTTAGTCAACTTTATTAATATGTTTCAAGAAAGGAAAGTAAACAATTGACCAATTTGGGAAATTAATGAGTCTCTTGACAAGAATTGATTTCAAAGAAATTTCAATTTATTCACTAGCCAAATGGCAAGAACTAACTCAAATACCTTGATATTTGAAGATTTGGGAAATGCTTTTGGAAAATTTGATTGAACTTTTCTATTTCCACTACCCTTTTCTTATCCTTTAAAACAACATTTTTTAAGGATGCCAAGTTCTTGGAGAAAAGTATTCATATTATGCATGCCCATGACTTTTAACCAATTTGAGCCCTCTAGGGATTGCTATATTTATAAATAAATAAATAAAACCACTGTTGCAGGTCACTCTTTTTTTCCGTGATGTGTAACAATTTTTTTTTCTGACTAGAATTAGTAGCAATTCATCCATGCTTCCCTTATGTAACTGTCATTTTATTTACCTGATATCTTGGAAATTTCTCTGTGTGGAGAGGTTTAATTCTGCTTGATAAGTGTGTTTTTGCAAAGCAATGGTTTTGAGGTCTTGAATGTTCTCATGTAAATCGTAATCTTTTGGAAAAAGATCTCAGTTGCTCAATCATGAAACACAAATCTAGAATAGCAATGTTGGAATTTGGTAAAATCATAAGATTTGGTTTTATATAACTTAATTGATTATGATTACATTATGATTTACTTTGCTGATTATGGATACAAAAATTAAATAAAGTCTCTGGAGATGTATAACTAAATTTTGAAGAGAACAATTCATTTCTATCCCAAGGTACTCTTCTAAGACAAAGTTAAACTATGAATTTATATTTATAGGGCTTATCAAGAAAATAAAAAAGTATTGGTTGTGTTGCCTACCAGCTTCCCAGAAGTTAATAAGGTCAAGTTATTTAACCTTTCTGTGCTTCTATTTCTTCTTCTGTAAAATGATCATGGTAGAGACCTACATCCTAGGGTTTTATGATTAAATTAGATAATACATGGAAATTTCATAGAGCAGTGTCTGACATATGGCAAACACTGTCTATATGGTAGCTATTATTATTCCTCAAAAGCAAACTGAATTTGTTAGCATTTCTCAATAAATGAGATATTTTTAACTCTGCCACTATGTCAATAATGTATTCATATGAATAGCAGTTTACTTATTTTGTTATGTAATGCTCACAATAACTTCAAGGTAAAATATTTATCATCTATTAGATTCTTAACATTACATTAAACAATGACTTTATGCCAAGAATATTGGAAACTAATAATCACAGACAAGCTAGAGATATTAATTGTGTACTCACTACATATAGGCACCATGATTTAAAATGTTACATTCAGATTTCTGTTTCTCATAATATTGGTTAGTTATTTGGACAAACCCTTTGGCAAAGCCCTCTAACAATGCAGAACAAATATACTTTTAAAATTTTTCTTTAAAAGTATTGAGGAGGAGATAAGCCAGTAAGGAACTACTGGCCCAAAACTATAAGGAAAGCAGAACACAGGTATGTAAGCAGGGCACATAGGAAAAATTCCATTTTTGTATTAAGGGCATTGACCTATCTCAGTGGAATTTGGCCTCACATTTGGTGGGTTGAAGAGAAAGGGATTGAGTTAAGGACCTGGGCATACCAAGTTGGGGAATGTATTAAAGACCTTCCCATGATTATGCTGTGCCTTCAAAGAGCTAATACTCACGAAAAATGTGGCGTGAAGTAAGCCCTTTCCAAATCTTCACCCCTTTTGGATTCACTGAAGCCTGTCTTGGCTCAGAGTTGAGCATAGAGGACAAAGAAAGGGCATAGCAGCCCAACCTGGGACTGAGTGTTCTCGGTGTCCTCAAATTATGAACTTGACTTGAGTAATTCTCAGACTGAGTGTCTCCAGGAGGAGACATGAAGAGGGAACTTCATGTAGTCATAAAAGAAGCCCATGGATATGTTTTTTCAATGAGTTTATGTTTCTTAAATGACCAAATTACACAATAAAACACAGCACCATGAGCAAGAAATAGCAGGAAAAAATGGCATAAATGGACTGTCTGATTTCAAATATAGATTTCATAGATATAGATTATGCGAATAATTATTCTTACTCTTTCAAAAAAATAAAAGCCAAGCTTTAAAATTGGAAGGAAATGGGAAATATAAAAGATGGAATAGTAGATTTGAAAAAAAAAGAATCAAACAATTTCTAGAAATCAAACATGAAATAGCCAATAAAAAAATCTCATTAGTAGGATTATACATCAGAATAGCACAATTGAAGAGATAATTGGTAATTTAGGATCTAGGTCAGAAGAAATTATCCACAATGGTGTACACTGAGAGAAAAAGATGGAAAATACGAAAAAGATGTTAAGAGAGATGGAGGTTATTAATAAGTTCCAAAATATGTTTTATTAGATTTCTATAAGTGTAGGGAGAGAATGGAAAAGGGGCAAAAGGTGAAGAGATAATCACTGAAAATTTTCTAGAGGTGATGAAATGTATTTACCCACAGATTCAAAAGCCCAGTGAACCATAAGTAGCATAAATAATGAGACCCACACTGAGATATGTCATCGTGGAAGAGCAAGAGATAAAATACCAAAAAAGAGATCATCAGAGCAACTAAACACTTAAAAAAATTGGTTTTGGTCAGCCACAGGAGTGCCTTTTGAAATATACCAAAGATTGGTCAGTCTTTATAAAAGGTATTTATTTGGGGTAGAAGCTTACAGTTACCAGGCCACAAAGCATAAATTTCTTCCCATACCAAAGTCCACGTGTTGGAGCAAGATGGCTGCCGATGTCTCCAGGGTTCAGGCTTCCGGATTCCTTTGTTCCCAGGGCTGCGTTTCTCTCCGGGCTTAGCTTCTGTTTTCTCCACGAGTTCAGCTGTAGACCATTAGGCCTTCTATGCTTTGCGTCTCTCCACAAGGCCAGCTGTAGACTATCGGGTGAACGGCTCACTCCAGCATCAGAACTGCTTTTCAAATCTCCTTCTCCAAATCTCCGCTTCTCTCAATCTGCTTCTCTCAATCTGTTTGCTCTGCTGCCTCTTGTATAGCCTTTTATACTTGAGACCACGCCCACCGAGGGGTGGGGCTCAACGTCTCACTGACGTGGCAGTTAACGTCCTACTCATAACTTAATCATGCCCAGATGAACAGATTAGTTTACAAACATAATCTAATCTATATTTTTGGAATTCATAATTAAATCAAACTCAAACCATTACACCTTCAAATCAGGGACAATTAAATTTATTTGTCAAAAGTCACAGTAAACTCAAAGTTCACTCTAAAATTCTATACCTGGCAAAACAAATTTCCAGAATAAGAACAAAATAAAGACAGACTTACTAAACATAAAACAAAACAAAAAAGAGAAATAACAAACTCTGAAAGAGTTTGTTAAGATGAGACCCTCACTAAGAATATTACTGAAGACATACTTCATATAGAAGGTCAATGAGTTCAGATGGGAGATATGAGAAGCAAGAAAAATGAAGAACCAAGAAAGTCACAAATGTGGGTAAATTTAAATCAGGATTTCATAATCTCAGCACTATTGACATTTAGGGATGGGCAGCATTTGTTGGGGGGGGGGGGTGGATAAAATTTTCAGTTTAAGATGTTTAATAGTACCTTGGCCTTTCCATTAGATTCCAGTTGCACTCTCTACCCTATTTTGACAAATGAAACTACCACCAGACATTGCCAAATGTTTTCTGGGGGTCAAAATTGTTTCTAATGAAAATTGATTTATAAAACAACAATAATTAATGTCTTGTGGTTAATAATACATAAATGAGGAAGAGGAAATGGATCTAGTAGAAGAGGGAAATATAGAAACAATAAAACTAACCCAATGGAAAGAAAGGAAGGACATAAAAAAGAAACAGATCAGGCAGGAGACAGGAAAAAGACCAATTGAAATAGGGAGACTAGGCCCTAAATAGGTCAGTAATTACATTAAAGGTAAACGGAGTAAATGATCCTGTCAAAAGGCAAAGATTTGCAGACTAGGTAACAGAATAAAATTCTAACTACCTGCTGCTAATAAGAAACACATCTGCCAATGAACATAAACAATTTGAAGGTAGAAAGGAAAGAAAAGACACGTCTTGAAATAACAAACCAAGGGAATCTGGTGTAGCTCTAATATTATCAGACAACATAGTTTTAAAGCATCATGGATCAGTCAACATTTGTATCTTGATTGTTTCAAATCTGTGATGTAATGGAAGGAGTCAGATTTTTGTTGCCCTTTCCTAGTGTGTGTGTACAGTTTATTTTGTGCATGAAAACCAGAAAAGAAGCACTGTGAGAGAATAACAGGATTTTCTATACCCAGGAGCAGAAGCAATAGGAGTGATAACCAAGACACTTCAAGCATTGATACACTAAAACAGGCTGGCTTTCATCTAAAGTGACAGAAATAAAATGACTACAGGTGAAATACAGGAAAGACCCCTGATTTGTATTGAAAGTACTCCTTAATAAAAAAAAGAAATCATTTGTAACACCATGTCAACTACTTAGCCGCTCTACCTCTCTTTTTAATTTTTATGTCTTTCCTCACACACACACACAATCAAAAACAAGAACCAGCATATGGAAATATTTTGTTCTCCCTTAGAAGGAAATCTGAACCTGCTTAAAAAATTGTTTAGCATAACCCCACAGTATCATCTGCTTAATTTTATTTATTTTGGCAAGGATGCTTTCACAGATGTTCATTATTACACAAGGAGCGTGGTAGAGAGCTCAAAGTGGTGATGGAGGGATGGTGCCTGGAGCAAAGAATCCCAGTAAACTTTATAAGTGAGTTTATGTGTGACCTGGTCATGGGTTAGTAGGTGTGTATTTGCAACATGTAAGAGTCTGGTTTCCTTTTAGAACACTGAGGTAAATTCACTTAACCCCAACAGAAGCTGTTGAGATAATTGAGCAATTGTGTTAATGGAAGGGGTCAGAATTGCACCTAGGTAAAAAGGCCTTCAAAGCAATGTTTTGGAGGATCTGGAGAAGATAAAATGCCCAGGCTGCTCTTTTATCTCTTTCCCATGCCAGTTACCTTCATTGTAACCTGGGGAATTTGAACTTTGATGTTTTAGTCTTTCTTCATGTGGGAATTCTGCATGACCTTGTCAAGTCTGAGAGCAGTAGGATAAACAGTGCAGAGCTCTCAGGAATGGCCATGCTTTAAAAATTCTATAAATAGACCCTGGGTTTAATTATTAAGCTCTCAAGCCTGTCTAGTAAGTGAACAATGAAACTACCAACTTGAAAAGCTAATTCCTACACAGTTCCAATATCTCTGATGTTTGTATTGACTTCCTCTCTCATGTTCCTTATTAACAGTTCTTGGTCCCCATCCTTTATTATTGAAAGTACATGTTTCCTTTTATCTCTTCATATTCTTCGCATTACTAATAAAAGCTTGGTGTACACCGGCAATAAAATGAATGCATCAAAATTGCTTCCTTACATATAAATATAATTTTAACAAGAACCTCTGTTAAGGTGGGGGGCATTTTGTATAGACTCAAAAGAAATTAAAATTTTATTTAGGATTGCTAAATGCCTAGTTTTAGTCCTATATAACCTTCTGTTTTCTTTCTTCTAATTTTATCAGCAAATATCCTCTTTGTTGCAAACATTAGTGCTATAGTCCCTCAGGGAAGCTATTGCCACCATCATAAGCTTCTTTAAACCTTGACTCCTCAAACCTCAATTCAATATTTTGCAGTATTAAATTTTAAGAACAGCTTATAATATATTCAGATGCAATAATACCCAAACTGATCATACTAAAACAACGTCTTTGTTGGATAGATTTGCTCCTACATAGCAGAACTGGTGAAAGCATATGCTAGACAGAACTTTTCATTTAATAAAATTCCCAGTAACTGGATGAGACAACCACTGTTACTATATGCTACCAACCCAGCCAGGACATGTTACACTATTTATATGGAACCAGCCATTACAACGGTTTGTATTTAGATGAATATTGTTTCTGGGCCAAAAAGCAGGTTAAGTGCACAAAAATATTCACTCTTTCCCTAGTATGAATAGGTTTGCACAGTTACCACACTCATTTTATCTCTTTTGTTGTCATTTCTTATTATTTATCCTAGATCTAAAATTGTGCTGTCTTCTCTCATAAAAGACGATAAGATTTTAAACTTTTTTGCTCCAAATTGTGCTTACAGAAATGGTGGTTACTATAGAGCTAGTCTTGCTGTTGTCTTATACACTTAAAGTTTCTCAGCTGTTGTCCCTTTCTGTCCTACCCTGACAATGTGTATTTGTCATCTAATGTTCCCAGAGGAAAAAGCCCTTCATGTATGTATCAATTCAGGAATGAGGTGGGTCATCAGGAATATGAACAATATAGTTTCAAAATGTTTGGTAGGAAGCACTTTAGTGATCAGTTTTTTATAGACAAGAGATAGCGTCCCAGGGAGGAAAAAGTAAGTTTCCCAGTATCTTAAATCTGTGTATGTAAGTAACAACAAGATACATATGGAAAGAAGTTAAACATTGGCAAAGATTTGCATCTACCTTATGACATCATTTCTTTTTTTTTCCAACAATAATTAAAAAAAAATTTTTTAAAGATACTTAGATTACATAAATGTTACACAAAAAAATATAGGGATTCCCATAGGCCCCACTCCCCACACCTCCCACAACCTCCCACATATACATCCTTCATTAGTGTGGCACATCACCTGCAATAGATATACACATTTTGGGGCTTTGCCACTAAGCATGGACCATAGTTCACATTGTAGACCACACTCTACATGCATGTTATGTGATGATATAAAATGGCTTGTATCTGTCATTGCAGTGTCATTCAGGACAATTCCCAGTCCTGAAAAAGCCCCCGTATTACAACTGTCTTTCCCTCCCCCTGCCCCCAGAGCCTCCAGTGGCCACTGGCTCCACATCAGTGTTGCAATTTCTTCCATTGCTAGAATCACAATATGTCTATTGTAGAATACAAGTAATTCCACTAATTCCACTCTAGTCCACAGCACTTCCCCCCATCCCGAGGATTCTGGGACGGTGACATCCACTCTACTTCCAAGTGAGAGGGGGCTTATATCCCATGGGGAAGATGGGGGCTTATATCCCATGGGGAAGATGGATGGGACTATCTTGCTTGCAGTTGCAGACTCTCTCTCTTCCTTGAGATGGTCGTTGTCTATCATCATCTCCTTGATAGCTGTCCTGGGTGAGTCCAGTGAGCTATAGAGTAGGTGTTGCAGCTCTGCTGAGGTTCCAGGCCCAGCTGGACAGCCCAAAGACTCGAGTCTCTTGGATGTACATCTACAAACTCCAGCACCAAGTATATGTTTAAATAGAAGGGACAGAGGAGCCATGTGTAGGGAAGACATAATTGAGGCCTACTCTCACTCTCAGGAGCACAAACTCCAAAGTAGGGCGCACTGGCAGGGCACCAAACTCCGGAGCTATCTGCCCTGACCATAGGACCTGGGTGTCTCCAGAGCCCTCAGTGGATACTACTATTTGGGGTAGTATCCACTTTGGCAGTTTGAGATCCTGCTGAGATGTGCATAAGCGTTACCTCTGAGATGACCTCCCGACTCACTTTGAAGTCTCTTTGCCCTATAAACTCATTTGTCTTTACCTTTTCCCTCTTTTATTTAAGGTCTTTCTTCACTTGCATTGTTAGACATCATTTCTTGATACGCAGATTAACTCAACAAAATTGCATGGAGTCTGTATTGTATTTTAGTCCTTATTCTCCCAGGTAAAGATGACAATGCAAAGCTTCCAAGGTTGACAGTCTTGTGGGGAAGTTAGTTGTGCTTCCTTGAGTTTATTACTCATATATGGCTGCTAGAACTTAAGTTTCGTGAAAGCAGAAATTCTTGTCTCTTTTGTTTACTAATGAATTTTAAGCATCTGCAAATGGACCTGGCACATTGTAGGTACTTAGTAAATATTTGTGAAAGATTAAATATGTATGTACTATATTTTACTATTATATGTGTAAGATTTATTATATTGCACATATCATTGAGTTTATTCTTGGGGGTCTTATAACACTTCAGCATGTGTGTTTTAGTTAGTACTACTAAGCAATTAATTATATATGCTCTGGGCATACTGTACCTATATACAATTGAAATTTTAACTTCTTTACTGCTATTTAAAAATGAAGTTATTACAACTGTGCCCCTAGTTATCATAGTTTAAAACCAAATGTAGGGAAGCAGATAGCTCAAGCAGTTAAGTGCCTGCTCCCCACATGGGAAGTCCCCCGTTCCGTCCCTGGTGCCTCCTAAAAACAAAAACAAACAAATGGAAAAACCAATTCAGGGGAGCCGATGTGGCTCGGTGGTTGACAACCAGCTTCCCACATACGAGGTCCTGGGTTCAATCCCTGGCCCCAGCACCTCAAAAACAAAAATAAAAACAAAAAATAAACAAACGAAAAAACACTATAGACTTGAAAATTAGTCATACAATCCTACCAGCAGCACATCTGCTTTGCGTGCTGAAGGGAGGAGGTGCAAGAGACTCAAAAATCCACCCTGGAATATGTCAGAGCGTCTACAGCACAATACTCTACTAAACGAAAACATTCCAGGAAGTGATTACTCCGCACTGTGCCCGTGATTAGGATGGAACAAGCAGGGGAAGCAAAGAGTGTCACTTAAAGCTTCTTTATTTCTTTTTATTCCTGCTACCCTCTCTTCTGGGAAATGAAATGCACAAGCCAATGTGGGCAAAGTCAAAATCATAATAATGCACCGCCATAGAGCAAAAGTATGTGTAAGCATAAAGTATTGTGTCCAGCATTTGCCTTATATTTAAAAGGTAGAAGCATGGAATTTAGAATAGTATATGCCAGGGAAGGTCAAAAATGTAATTTGAAATAGAAAAAGTAAAAACAAAAATAACACACACACACACACACACACACACATTTTCATAACAAGAGAGGCCTACGTTGCATAAAAACACCAGAGATGCATTAGAAATGCTTGCTGATTGGGAAGTAACAGTGACCATTAACTACTGTTATGTGGAATAAAACTCCACTGAGAGTATATGAGTAATCATTTTCTGGCTGCATGACTTCTTTGAAAAGAATCTGATTCAGTGGGCCAGAAAAACTGCTCATCACTGAGTTGTGTCTCAGCTAGCTACATTTAAGAACACTCTGAAGTTTTGAAAAATATCACTATTTACTAAGTATGTTAGGTTAATCCTATGACAAGTTTATTTAATTGAGCTCCACCCCATCTTTTTTCTCTGTCATCTGTGGAGTTTCCACACATTTTTCCTCTCCTTCTCAGTCTGATCTTGAGATTAAAAATATGGTTCATATGTCCCTAAGAAGTGTGAGGCATTGTCCATCTGCCATTTCTAATCCATACTAAGATGGCTTGATATTAAAAGAGAGAAAACTGTCCTAACTTGCCATGCTGCTCTGTCCAATACCTAACAATGGGTTGGCTTAAACAATTCTGTCACCATTTTAGAGGCTAGAAGGCTTGTTTCCTCCCAGGAATAGCATTCTGGTGCTGACTTGCTAGCAATCCTTGGGATTCCTTGGTTTTCCCATCACTTGGCATCCACACTTCCCATTTCTGCTCACTTTCTGCCTCTGGCTGTGGCTTTCTCTTTATAAAACCTCCAGTAATCTGGATCAAGTCCCACCCTCATTCAGTCGAGCCACACCTTAACTAAATACGTCTCACTTACAACAGGTTCATACCAAAAAGGACTTGGTTTAAGATTAAAAACATGTCTAAATTGGGGTATATAATTCAACCTACCACAGACATTAGGGAGAAGCTGCTAAGATTAAAAAAAGGGGAGCAGGTGTAGTTCAGTGGTTTGAGCGCCTGCTTTCCATGTATGAGGTCCCGGGTTCAATCCCTGGTACCTCCAAAAAAATAAATAAATAAATAAAATAAAAGAGAAAAAAAAATGTTAAGTTTATGGACATGATCTAAATACTGATCTGAATAGGGTTACCAGATTAGCAAAAAAAAAAAAAAATACTGATTTCCCCATTATATTTGAATTTCAGATAAACAACAAATAATTTTTTCATCCAAATATTTCCTAAGTATTGCATAGCTCTACATGTGCATATGATACACTTAGAAAAAATATTCATTGTGTATCAGAAATTCAAATTGAACCATGTTCCCTATATTTTATCTAATAACCTGGAATTGAAGCACACAATTGAAGAAGCTGGTCTCAATAATATCGATCACATTATCTCTCTGCTTGAGAATAAATATATCACCCATGAGAGGATTTGCAATATGACGAGGCCAGTATGATGACAGTTTAATTGAGATAAATCTGAATTTTCCATGTTTTCTCCGGGAAGACCGTTCAATATAACAGATTACTACAGTGAAAGTCTGCATGCAACATGCCCCCAATGAGTGTATTTGGTAAAAATGAGTTTGATTGTAAAAATTCATTTCATTCCATAAATATTATCTGGTGGCTATTCTCTGCCAAGTACTGTAGAAATAGCCTGTGATGTTCCTTATGAGTCAAAGAAAAACAAATTTAGAAGGGAAATGCATGCATGACCCCCATAAACACATTGTGGCAGTATTCAGTTCATGTCAGCTCATAAACAAACATTGTCCACTTTACTTTTTCTTCATTATTGAATTTGATTTGCATAAGTCACTGTATGATTTAACTTTCCACCTGCAAATGGGTGATATTATAATGCTTCCATATCTCACCATGTTTCTTTTCATCTTTGAATTTCTAGAGCTCATAGAGACTGTACCACCTAATTCTTTTTCTAATGATAAGCAATCTTAAATGATTGAGATCTGATTATCGCACATGTCTGGTAGTCTTGTCACACAGATAAACTCCAATATTCCTATTATTTTGCTTTCCCTTAATAACCCGTGGTATCTGTTTTACTGAGTGAAGACTAAGCCCTGAGAAATATTTTGAGTTGCTTGAAAATTTACTTGGAAATTTTCAAGATAATTGACAAATGAGTTAATATCTACTTATTTCCATAAGAAGAATGAAAAGTAATCATGGATAAACAAGAGGATTTTCCAAGTGTTTTTCACCTTTCTTTTCATATTCAGATGGAAACGCACACTTTTTTTTAGTTGACCTTCTACAACATCCTGGAACTCAGCAAGTAGATGAAAAGCTACATTGCATCCACTAAATAAGGGTTAACACACAGCGATGATTCATGTTGTTTGTTTCCATTTTCATGACCTCAGCAATGGCTTAAATATCCAAAGGATACTAAGGTTTTATCAACACCAAGAATTATCTACCAATCTCAACAATAATGTACTGCAATTGCACTGAGTGGTGTTGAAAGTTTTTTGTTCAGATTCTTCTGAATGTGTAACATGTGGTGACTTCCCTATAAAGTTGGCAAGTACACATGTAATTTTTCCCCATTTGCCCCTCATCCACATACCTTCACTTATTTATTTTGCCATGCTTTTAGTAAGCTGTTGGTTTTTCTTTAAAGGAAAGCTCGTTTCTAATATTTTCTTGAAGCCAAATTTCATTCTACATGTTGCCCTTTTATCCAAACAGCTCTTGAATGATGGGAACATCAATAAACTTAGTGACTTTATATTTCATAAATCAGTAGTTTAGTTTAATTTAGGAGGGACCAAAGTGCAACATATGTTGATTAAGATTGAGTAAAAAAAAAAAATAGAGAATAAGTCAAAACTCAGGGGAAACACTTTTAGGAAATTTTGACCCAAACACAAACCCAAAGGAGATAAATCCTTTGCTGTGGCTTTAAGTAGTGTGGGGCCTAAACAACATGATAAATGTGCTGACATTTACAGAGCCCCCAGTGAGAGCCAAGACATCTTAATGCACTCTTTGGCATCTCGGAGTGCATACACTCTATACGAAGGCCCTTAGATTTATGGTGTAGATGCAGCCTAACATATGGGCCACAGCTCCTTCCCATTTAGGACTTTCTTCCAGCGTCTGCCTAGACCTGCTCTTTTGTTTTGATCATTCCTTTCTTAACTATTCATAGACTACATATTTTCCCCTAAAAGGCTTTCATCTATTTTCTTCTCATTCTAGTCTTCCCATTCCCATTTGAAATACAGCAAGAAAGGTATTTATGCTCATCTTACTACTCCTAATAGGACTTCTCATATGTAATTAACTTATCTGTTATTTTGCCTCCCATTATACTGAGTATATCTATTCACTCTGAAGTTTATTTTCAAAGGATGGGTTAGGGGATATAGGCGAAACAGGCATATTGGTTTGTTCTTGATGTTGACTAAGATAGCATTGACTCTGGAGTTATTTACTTAAGAAAATACTGATTAAAGAAGAAATAAGGTTGAAAACTTTTGAGAATCACTTAGATATGTGACAACTGCTTCAGTAAAAGGCTCAAATACAAAATGAGTGAAAACCTAGAGACTAATTCTGAACTTTGTCTCTCTGGAATTTGATTTGGCAAGCAATTATAGACTCTGCCAATCTCTATTGAACAGTTTAGATTAAAAATATCATTAATGGAGGAAAAAATGTTTCAATAATGGCTGAATCTAAATGTTTTTGAAAATTTTAACTGTTTTTCAAACGATTGAAATCATATTGAATTCCACTTAATTTTCCTTAAAGCTATTCCTAATATGCTGAACTCATATACAGATTAAACATCTCTTTTATATCCAGATGGCCTGAGTTCATTGAAATTGGGCAGGCTAGTTTGGAAAAGCTTTTTAATGTGTAGGTTCACAAGAGTGCCTTTCATGGTATTTTATAATTTCTCAGTTATGCTTATATTTATAATGAAAACTGGATTGGAAATTATTTTTCAATGTTTATTAAGTTGTAGAACTCATGACACTTTTATAAGTGAGCAAAACATGAAATCAAATTTTTGAAAGCCAGAAATGTGATTAATATCTCATGAATTAGTAAGTCTTATGTTTGATAATCTTAAATTTGTTCTTTCTTTTGAATTTATATTTCATCACATCATAATACTATATCCATTTTTCCTGCAATTCACTATTTATTTACATGTCAGATTATGTTAGTGTTAGAATTTTTTCCTGGGACATAATGTAAAATTAGTGCTTTAAAATAAGAATGCTTCCTGCAAAAATAGGCCTAAGGGAATTGATCACACTCATGTTTTGAAAAGTTTTGTCGATGAATATAGAGTACTAAATATGTTTATATAATACCGGAGATTTTAGGTAACATATTTTTGAATATGTTATCTTCATTATAATAGATATTCATGTTCATAGAAGACATTGATATTTTGTAAAGTAGAAAAAGAACTTAATAATATTCTCAAACAATTTAAGTACAGAATCCTTCTAGGTTTCAGTTTTTATCTCCAACTGTTTACGTGTCTTGTCCACACCTAAAACTGACAATAAATCTTTTTGTGACTCATTTTTATCTTGTTTCCCCAAATTATTCAACCTGTTGTCAATGAAATGACAACTTTTTTCCTCATTATATTTAATCTGTTCAGGTATAAATTAATCAATTTGTATATGTATAATATCAGGTAGGAGTAGAATAAGCAGTTTTAGGAAAAACAATTGATTGTGAACTGTAGTTCAAATGGAGAGAGTGGCAGTGTACAAGAAAATTAGCACAGATGGTAGGATGTGAGCCAGGATGTTTTACAGAGGGAACAGAGAAGGTTAAGGAAATTGGTTAATTAGAGGTCCATTAAGAAAGCTTCTACTGAATTGAAAAAATATGAAGGAAAAAAATAAAAATGCTCTGTAATGTCACTTTCCAAGAATAGATACAATGTTTTTGGATATTTCTTTTCAGATACAGCTACCCTTTGTTGAAATTCTGGAAGTGTTTCCTCTGTCAGCCAGTATGATAAATGCTTAATCATAACCTGAAGACAACTAAATACTGTTCAGTAATACCTGTTTAAAATCTAATTGAAGGTTGTAGTTTGATAATATTTATCCCCTAGAGCAACATAGAGGGAGGGAAAATGCTTTCATACCAGAATATATTTTAAAAACTCTCATATCTCCAAAAAAAGTCATTTAACTTAGACTTACTGGATCAAAGGAAAGACCTTTCTCTTTAACTATTTTGCCATAATATATTAATGTCATCATATTATTGTATCTCAAGTTTCTCAATATTAATATTCTAAGGAAAGATTGATAATTTCAGTATGTCTGAGCTGAAACTTCTTATTAAAAAGAAGTAGAAAGTTAGAAACATAGAAGAGCACAAAGAACAAAATGAAAACGGGTTACCCGTACTCCCACCATTCAGTTACGTTAACAATGAATATTTTGGTGTATAGTTTTTTAGTATTTTCCCTATTTGTATTTATATGTGTGTCTCTGTGTGTGTGCCCACAGTTTCATTATGTCCCATCTTCACTTAACCACAGTCCATACTATTTGGTTTAGTGTGGGAACATATCTCTGTATTGCAGTATTGTACACGGTTGGAAAGTTCAGACTTGGGAATCTGACTGCCGTGGGCCCTGTGCTGATTCTATCCCTTACTATATGGTCTTGGCAATTCAAAGGGTTTCCTAAGCATCAGACTCCACATGCCAATTAGAGTAAAATAGAATAATAATAATATCTAACTTATAGATTTAAATGGGGTATTTTGTTCGGGAAATAATAATTTTTTTTTTCTCCATGGCAGCTTAGTTAGCCATCATAGTTATATATCCTAGCTAAATAAACATCCTGTTGTTTACCCAAAATTACCTTATAAATTAAGGGGCAATAGATACATGTTGGTACACTAATTTTCAAAAGACTTTAATCAATTTTCATAATTGTTATTTACATAAAGCAATTAAATCATGAGAGGAGAAACTTCACAGTAAATGAAAAACAACTGAAATTAGGAAATGGTTTATGAAAAAATATTATAAACTTATAAATCCCCTATTTGTTACATGGACTTTCTTCTCTATAACATTCACTCTTTTTAAAGGAATCCATGTTGCCCATTGCAACAGAAGAGGTTATACCTTCAGTATTTATAATCTGAATTACCAGAATGTGATCAAGGGTTTCGATTGGTCACTAAGCCAGTGTTGATAGTAAATTTAACAGATTAATGAAGTAGAAAACATCATTTGAAAATGTCATTCCTAGTCTAACACAGTGGTTAATATTTTACCAGCTTACATGTTTTTCCCGTTCATGCTTATTGACTCCCTTACCTCCCATAATTCAAAGAATTAATTAACTGAGAGTTACTATTTTCAAACATGCACTTCTGGGAATTAATGTGTCTATAATAAAATCTACGTCAGTTTTTTACACTGACTAGTATTACTGGACAAGGGTGAGTCATACAGCTGAATTAGTGTTTAAATTTCTCAACAACCTCTTATAGAACTGGGAATTCATTTCTTCTCAAAGATTACATAGTAGAACCTCTCTGGTAGGACTTAGGTTGAATTTGCAAGTACCACAGTGAAGGGTGGTTTTCAATTTCTTCTCCCTCTGTAATATCAGAGTTGCATCTGTTATTTACAAGAACATCTTTTCCTTTTCTATGTCATGAGGTCATTTTTCTCATTTTCATATCATATCATATCATTTTTCTCATTTTATATCATTTTTGAAATTTCTGCAGTCCTGTGGACCCATTGCTTCTTTCAGGTGTATCTTACCACAAGTGCTATATGGAATGAGGAATATATGGAAGCACCATTATAAGATAGGATTGAAAATTTTAATAATCTCAACCATGTTGATTCATGTTCAAAGATACAATTAGTATTCAATCCTTAGTTCACAAACACTTCAGTTTTTAGGTGTTCTCTTGAACGTATCTGGAAAGCTGAAGTGGGGTTAACATGATCAAAATCAGAAATCTCTAGAGCAATAATGAGCAGAGAAGGGATCACAGTAATAAATTAGGTTGTTTTTTTCTGGTGTGCCTCTACATTTTTGCTTAATACTACTAAACTGTATGTCTCTTGAAGGATGAGTTATTTTATTTTATTTTACTTTTTGTATTCTGGCATGTTGCCTGGGCCATAATATTTATTTGATAAGTATTTGGTGAATAAGGAGTGAGAGAATAAATTAATCCATCTTTCCCCTCAAATAAGGAATCCTTTCCATATCCTAACAAATGAGTATCCAAACTACATTTAAATTTACTATCAGGAATCTCACCACTTCACAGTTTGTCCATTCTACATTTTTGGTCCTGTTTTATGCCTTGAGAGTCTGTTTCATTACCTGCAGATTTGTTACCATATAAGCATAATGCCTACTTCAAGACTATTGTGA
>PVKH010006937.1:5674-20717 GCA_004027955.1 Chaetophractus vellerosus | reverse complement strand
CTTTGTTGTGTCATCCTGCTGTGCCAGCTCACCACGCTGCATGGGCTGGCTTGCCCTCACCAGGAGGCCCCAGGTAAACGGGAGTCCAACCAATTGAGCCACAGCCCCCTCCCTCTCCTTCATTTTTGAATGATAGAATTCTAAGTTGACAGGTTCCCCCCCCCCACTTTTAGCACTTTAAATTGTCAGTCCAATGTGTTATACCTTGCATGTTTCTAATGAGGTCAGCAGTAATTTTTTTAAATCATTGTATGTAATGTGCATCTTCTCTTTCACTACTTTTAAGATATTCTCATTATCTTTGTTTTTCAGCACTTGCTTATGATGTGCTCAGATGTGACTTTCTTTGTGTTTAGCCTGCTTAGGTTTTGTTAGGTTTCTTGGATCTGTGGTTTATTTTTCATCAAGAGTGGAAAATAATTGGCTATTAGTTCAAGTAATTTTTCTACTCCAATGTCTTTCTTCTGAGATTCCACTTGCACATGTATTAGATCACCTGATATATCCTCACCGGTCATTAAGGTTATGTTATTTTCAAAGTAGTTTTTATTTAGTTTGGATAGTTTTTATTGCCCTGTCTTTAAGTTCACTGATATTTTCTTCTGTAGTGTCCTATGTACTGTTAAGCCTATGCAGTGAAATTTTGATTTCAAATATTGTATTTTTCAATGCTAGAGTTTTCTTTTGGCCCTCTTTTTTTATGATTTCTATTTCTCTATTGAATTCTCCATCTGTTCAATTTTTATGCCCATCTTTTCCTATAAATACTTGAAAATATGTAAAACATATTTTTAAAGCCTTGCCTGCTAATTTTAACTTCTATGCCATGTCTGTGTCTGTTACTATTGACTCCTTTTTTCTTTGGTTATGGGTTATATTTCCTGTTTTTTGCATATCTAATGTCTAGTAACTTTTTATCATATGCCGGAATTTGTACATGCTACATAGTTGAGAGCTTGGATTTTAATTGTCTCTCTTTAAAGAGTGTTGAGTTTTGTTCTGGAAGACAGTTAATATATTGGCAGATGAGCTTAATCTGTTGAAACATGGTGTTAGGATTTGATAATAGGGGTCTAGAGCGGCTCTGACTCTAGGGCCAAAGTAACTGTACTCCTAAGGCATGGCCTTTCTAGGGTCCCAACTGAATTACTGGTGTATTCAGCGAGGTCTCTCCACTCTGGCAGATCAGAACTCCCACATCTCCAAACTCTATGCAGCCTCCCCGTAGCTCTCTTCTGACACCCTCAGAATCTCACCCTGTGTATGTATGTGTACAGCTTAATATTGGACCAAAGACTCAGTGGGAGCCTTATTCAGATTTCTTCTACAGTACCTTACTTTGAAAATTACCGTCACTTCAGCAATCCCAAATTCGAAGCTCTGTTTCCATTGCCTTTTGAGGCTGCTACTCCCTGCTGGGCTCCACGGCCACTTCCCTGTACCATGATTGGAAATATGCCTCTCCAGAAATCTGGGTTGAATGTGGGAGTCATCGCAATAGTTTTCCTACTCTCAGTGTTCAGAACACTGCACTGTCTGTTGTCCAATGCCTGAAAACAGGTTCTTCATATATTTTGTCCAGATATATAGTTGTTTATAGTAGGAGGCTATCTGATCCCTAATCTATCATTTCAGAACCAGAGTCCTTTGCCTGCAAGTTTACCCTCACCTCAAGTTAATTCTGCATATTAAATAGAGTGATGTTTCTGAAATAACAACTGTCCATGAAATTATGGTACCTACAAAGTAATTTAGTATAATTCAGTGCTTAAAATTCTTCACTGGCTCCCTAAAGCTTTGGGATGAAATCAGAACACCTGAATATGGCTTACAAAGTACTTAAGTATCTGGTCTCTGCTTAAGTCTCCAACCCCCTCTCTTGCTACCTTTTCCCTGCACTTTCTATACCAACCATATTGAATTATATTTAATGCCTTGAATAAGCATTACCCCTATCTCTTGACCTTCACATATAGTGGTACCTTGGCTGGGAACAGTCTCCCCCATCCTTCTCTTCATCTTCTAACTATATACTAAGCATTCTTTAGATCTTTTTGTCCTTGAAAACTCTCCAAAATCTCCTCCTCTACAATCTTAAAATAACTGTACAGTCCCTCTCATAAGTGCTATGAATGAAGGAACCATTTGTATCACCAAATTCTAGTATTTTGTAATTTGACACTAAATATTTTAAAAATAAATTAATGTTTGGCAGACTTTGGGTGTCAAAAATAGACTTTTCGATAAAATCAACATCTCTGAGTGGAGAGCGTAAAACAAGTGTCAATAAACAGAATTCTGTTTTTCTTTTCCTTTAAAGTAATTAATCAGGGAACTTTATAGTCTTTCATACGTGAACATATCTGCATAAACATTTCTTGATTCCCATAACCTCTTAAGAGTTATCAGCCTGGACAATAGAAAATTAGGAGATAGTTTTCAGATTTTTTTGGTGGAAAGCATGGAAGGATGGAATACCTCCAAGATGGACTTTATTTTTAGGATTCATATAAACCAAGGAATCTCAATTAGACCTATTTTCTCACTTTATTCCCTCTTTTTTAATTTATTTAGCAAGTAGTCAAGAAATATATGGTAAAATGCCATGCTCTGTGTACCAGTTAATATCTTTCAAGCAAAGTAGTAAGTACTGTAGATTCTATTATGAACAAAACAGACAAGATTGCTTCTTTCAAAGACTTTATATTTTAGTGGTTTTTTTTTTTTTTTGTATCTTTTCAATTGAGTCAATATCTGTAAGGTATCTAATACTTTTGAGAGGAGGGCCCTTTAATAAATGTACACAAAGCCAGTTTTATAGGATCATGCTACTCTACTAATGTGTCTATGGAAGCAAGGCAGTCTTACTAAAACTGCACTGAGCTTAGACTTTGTTGAGTCAAGGTCTTTGTGTTAGCTAATTTTTAACAGTTCCACTTTGATTGGTAACACTTCATTTTGATTCATTTGTTCAACATTCAATAAATATTTGTTGAATAATTACTAGATGTCTAGCATTCCTCTAGGCACTGAAGATAGATAAATCAGTAGCCAAAAAGATTTTATGGGACTTAAATTTTAGTATGGGTGGGGCAGAGACAATAGTTGAAATAAAAAATGAACATATACATAGCAACTATTATGTAAAAAACAAAAATATATAATGGGTTATAATTTGACTAGGCAGCTCCTTTAAACTGAGTTGTCAGAGAAAATGTTTCTGAGTAAGTGACATTTAAACAGACTTGAATGAGAAGAAGGTGCCGCTACTGAGAGGAACAAGGGGGAAAGCATTCTTAGTAGCAGAAATGGTTAGTGGAAAGTCTCCAAGGTGGGAATGAGAAAATTTAGAAATATCTGTGTGGCCAGAATATAGTAGGTGAGGTGGATAGTGGTTCTGAGGACATTGTACAATATAAAGTCATTAGCCAGTATCATCAGAAAACCATGTATAAACACAAGTCAAGTCTGCAGATATCCTCCCTTCTCCATATTTTTATTCTCCCTACAAATTTTATTCATCATCATAAATTATTATACTTAATGTTATTGTTATGCTTTACTTTTAAAACAATTCCTTGCCAGGATTATTCAATAACCATCCTTACAACCTGCTCTGTTACTTGTAGTTGCTATTACAGATACCTATTATTTATAACTACTCAGAGCATCGTTACAACATTTATATGTCATTCTCAGAAACAGCTGTCGCTGAGGAGAACCTTCCAGTAGGCTGATGTGACATATTACTATTAATATGACCCAGTTTATAATACCAGGTAGAGAAGGCCTGAGGAAACTGTTTCCATAGATAAGACGGGAAGGTGAATATTGACTGGAGGAATCGCTGCCTTAAAATATGTGAAGGAGATGTATAAGCAGTGGCCAGAGGGTAAGGGAAATATCTCAAGGATAGCAAGATGATAAATACATGAGAATAGGGCTGGGTTTGTTTGGCAAATGCCAAGATTTTCATTATGTCTAAATCATAGGTTGTGTTTTTGTGAGAGTAATAGGATTCTAGGGAGAAGTAAGACTGGAAATTAAAATAGTAATAGGCCTCAGATTTTAGGCTAAGTACTTTAAACCTATTCAATTATCAATGGAGAATCACAAAAGAGTCTTAAGGATGCTAATGACATGATTTTTTGTATATTAATGCTGATCCCAAGTTATGGATTTAGTAAACCTGCCTCTTACCTTTATTTCCTGATCCAAATAGTTTGGTATGCAAACAGTGTTCTCTTTGATGCCAGTCTTGGCGTTTATCACTTCTGAAACACAGGAACCAGCACTAGAACATGCCTTTGGAGGTGATGGTAGATTTTTTGCCTTAATTTCTTCCTAAATAAAAAGTGTAATATAATACATTTTCATTTTCATCCACATATAATTTCTAATAAAATTAAATGTAATATGAAAGAGAAATATTGTAGTTAATACGAGAGAGCCAATGAAAGCATTAAGAGACAGGACAAATAATAATGTGTTAGCTACGTTTGGTGAAACCATTTTAAATTATTGGCTAAATACCAAGATAATTTTTAAAATGTTCAATGTATAACCTTTAAGTAAATATTGCAGCTCTAGATAACAACCAATTCATGACACATGGGATTATCTGTTGACTTGGGAAGATTTCTCTTTTAGGACTTGGACAAGACAGCTGGGAGGTTTTATGCTGTGTCTGTGAAGAGACTTCATGATGTGAATTGCTGCTCCCTTGATCTGCCAAATGGCAGCAGAGCTGGAGAGTTAGAGAGGCAAACTAAATTACTTCCCTTGATTAGTTACAAGAATAAATAGAAAAGCAATTTTCTTGTTCTGTGAAGTAAATATACTGCTTACAATGACATTTGTGGTTGCTTTAAGTCCAAGAGGTGTTATAGAAGCCTTAGCTCTTGCTCCAGGGAAGGCCTTTTAGCTTTCAGGAGTGATTAATACATAAAGACACACATAAGCTAGTGAAGGAATGAATCAACAACCTGGAATTGTGATAATTAGAATTGATAAAGCAATTTTTAATCATGAACACAGTGAAAATAAAACTATGCTGTATACATTCTTTTTAAAGTTTGTTCTGTAGAATTCTTATCTTATACTTTTTGGTTTAACAATTAATAAGGCTGGTTAAAATTTTTTTTTAAACTAATAGTATCTGTGGTGGTTTAAATCTGTATGTACCCCAGAAAAACATATTCTTAAATCGAATCCATTCCTATGGGTGTGAATCCACTGTAAGAAGGACTTTTTGATGAGGCTACTTCAGTTAAGGTATGTCCCACCTCAGTCAAGATGGGTCTTTTTTTTTTATTATTTGAAGATCAATTTTTAATTCTACAAAATAGGGCAGTCAAAGCAATATAAAAACCATTTAAAGGGTATTCAATGAGCTTCAAGTAGAGGTTGACTTCCGTAAAGGATCCAAAGAGAGAGGGAAAGCAGTCTTGCTCCTGGGCTGAGCTACTGGCCTGCTCCTCAGGGACCAGCTGGTGTGACATCCAGCACAGATTGGGGAGTCTAAGGTCAAGTCCTGCCAATTCCAACTTGCAGAGGGTCAAGTGTGCTGAGGGAGGCTGTGGTGGGGCTCAGTGGGAGCTCGGTGACAAATGTGCTTGGCATTTCAAGTGGTTATTCTGTCTTTAGTTTTGTCTACAATGCCCATTGGATCTTTTAAAATGGTGGGGAGAAGAGTAGCAGCCTTTGGCCTCAGAAGCCTTTCTGGTAAGAAATTCATTACACAAGTAAACGGTATCCTTGGCTGGCAGGGCCTCCTGCCAGAGTCAGCCCAGACCTGTGACTGCAGGTTGGGTGCCAGGTTGGAAGTCAGTGACAACACACATAAGGGTTTGCCCATTTAATCAACACTATGGTTGTAATGTCAGTCAGATTTTTATATAAGAACTGGGCTTCCCTTTGTATGGCTTTGCTGGGGTTGGGGGTGGGTGAGTGTAGGATAGGGTGAGTTGTTGCTCACTTTTATTTTTTAAAGGATGTGATCTACTAGAGTCAGGAGAATTTGAACCAACTCCCACACTGGCCAGTGCACCATGGGAGAGGAAAAACCATCAGAAAAGCTAGGACCATCTCTTTTCCTTTGCAGAAGAGACAGGATGCAGGTCTGGGAAAGTGAGTAAGTGAAAAACTGAAAGAGAGAAAGTGGGAGTTGCAAGGGGAGGGGGAAGGGGAGAAGGTGAATATATATTAACCTTATAGGCTGAATGTAACTTGAAGATTTTAGATGAATTTGGACAAGAAAAGAAACATCATTCTTTCGAAGTGGACTGAAGCCGTGATTTTTTTTAAAACAAAGAAAGCAGAACTAGAATATATTAAATTTTCAATCCTTTCTTTATAGGTACCTAAGTAATTTTGATTAAGAAAACTATAGAAAGTTAGTAACTGCCACAGAGGATGTCAGGCAGTGGCAGGTGTCAATTTTCCACAGAGTCCTGTTTTGTGGGGTATCTGAATGCACTGCTTGGGGTACACTTGCTGCAATAAATTGTGGCAGATTTTAGTCCACATGTTGGTTTTTTTTTTTTTTTACTTCACATGTTGGTTTTTTGTAAGCTCTTCAGGATTATTATAGAATTTTTTATGATCCTTAGTGTATTCTTCAGCTAGGCCAGCCCAAAGGGGATGTTTGGGCTGGGGGTCATTCACCAGTGCAATGAGGGACTGGATTACTTGGTTGGTTTTGGTGACCTGCTTCCAGTTTTCAGCAATAATTACTGGCAGACAGACCTGTCCTTTTCCATAGATGTTCAGGTTGTAGATCTTTGTTTTAAATTTAATCTTCAGTAGTTTGAATGAGTACTCTGCTGGGAAGTTGATTTTGATTCTGAAGGCGCTCTTATCATATGAAGGGTTGTCAGGAAAAATAAGCTCTTGCCAAGTCAATAAATTAGCTTCCTCAACCTGGATGTTATGGAGGTTTTTCATCCCACAATTGTGGATTTCTTCATGCTCCTTCATCAGCTTCCTGCTGGCTGCCATCTTGGATCTGATGCTGCTGCTTCCCCAGAATGCATTGCAGAGTCCTGGCAGCTAAAGCCCAATGAGGATGGGTCTTAATTCTGTTACTGGATACCTATATAAGTGGAATGAAATTCAGACAGAGGGAGAGAAAGCCACAGAACAAGAAGCTAGAAGAGAAGGAAGAGAACAGCAGATGCCACCATGTGCTTTGCCATGTAACAGAGGAGCTAAAGATCACCAGTAGCCAGCACCAGAATGCCAGTCTTTGGGAAGAAAGTATTGCCTTGATAATGTCTTGATTTGGGCTTTCTTTTAGCCTCAAAACCATAAAGTAATAAATTTACATTGTTTAAGCAACCCACTTCATGGTATTTGCTTGAGCAGCAGCCTAGGAAAACAGTATCAAATAGTAAATGAGATAGTAAAGAATTGCCAGGTGAAAAGGAGAAGTGAGAAGCCTGTGAGGTATGTAGCAGGTGCAAGAGCCACTTTTGCCCTGAGGGCATTATCTGATCCTGGAAGATGAGAACTTTACTTTTGACAGTGTGAAAGACAGGACTCAAAGCTTAGAACCCAAATGAAAACTGCTCAAGAGCTACACTTTCAAGGTGAAGGTGACCTGGAAGTACTACAGTCCTTGCAGAAATACAGCTAGTGATCAAGAGTTGAACTTGGTTTAAGTTAGTACAGGCTGATAGATCCTCCAGGTTCCTCTCAGAATAAAACACAAATTCTCTCTGGAAGAAATCCCTTTATCATGGGCTTCCTATAAGTAATTTTTGGTACATGTAATTTAGCAATTGGCTTATGGACCAAAGAAGAAATTGTAATGGAAAATAGAAAATACTTTGAACTTAATGCTAATGAAAATGCTACATAGCAAAACTTGTGGAAGCAGGTAAAGCAATACCCAGATGTTAATTTCTAGCTTTAAAATACATATATTAGAAAGAAAAATGAAGTTAGAGAAAGAACTATAAAATGAAGTTTGTGGATGGAAAGAGAAAAAGGGCAAGAGCAGAATTTAACAAAATAGAAAACATACAATAGAGCATCAAAAAAAATTAGTTCTTTGAAATACTGATAACACTGATCAAATTCTGTTGAAACTGGTCAAGAAAAACAGACACAAATGACCAAAACTGATATGCAAAAGAATATAACTGGGAACCCAATGTGGCTCAGGCTGTTGGGCACTTGCCTCTCATGTGGGAGGTTCCAGGTTCGGTTCCGGTGCCTCCTAGAGAAGGCAAGCAAAACAATAAGGAGACAGATGAGAGAACCATCTGGGGGAGGCAGAGAATAAGTAAAGAAAAAAATTAAGTAAATAAGTAAATCTTTTAAAAAAAGGATATATCTTATAAATCCTGCAGATACTGTGTGGTACATTTGCTACAATTGATGAACACACATTGAAGCATTGCTACTAATCACGGTGAATAGTTTACACTATACTTTACACAGAATATTTTTTTACAGGTTTTGACAAAATGTATGATGTTCTGTATCTGTCATTTCAATGCCATTGAGAACAATTCCAATATCCCCAAAATACCCCATGTTACACCTATTCTTCCCTCTCGTTCCCCTCAGAACCTCTGGTGGCCACTGCCTTTATATCAATGTTAAAAGTTCTTCCATTGTTAGAATACATGATTAAAAACTGATAGAAATGAAAAGCAATATACCACACTAGTCAAACATGTTGTTAATGAGGAAAAGTGTGGGAGGGGGAGGGGATGGGGTATATGGGAATCCCCTATATTTTTGATGTAACATTTATGTAATCTAAAGTTTCTTTAAAAATTAAAGAAGAGAAAAGAAGAAAGGAGAAAGTACAAATTAAAAATATTTAAAACTACCCAATAAATATCATTTCTTAAAAAAAGACAGCCAAAATAAGATATGACACATGAAAACCAAAGAATAAAATGGTAAGTAAATAATGCATTTACAGTAATATCATTGAATGTGAATGAATTAAATTCCCCAATCAAAATATATAGGCTGTTAGAATGTAAATAATGAGCCATCCATATGCTGCTTAGATGAGACTCACCTTAGACCCAGGGATACAAACCACCTGAAAGTGAAAGGCTGGAAAAAGATACTCCATGCAAACATTAACCAAAAAAGAGCAGGGGTAGCTATACTAATATCAGACAAAATAGATTTTAAATGCAAAAAAAGTTATAAGAAATACAGAAGGCCATTATATATTTATAAAAGGGAGAGTCCACTAGGAAGAAAGAATGGTCATAAATATTTATGCACCTAGCCAGGGTCCCCCAAAATACATAGGCAAACTCTGGTAAAACTGAAGGGAGAAATAGACATCTCAACATTAATTGTTGAAGACGTCAACATACCACTCACATCATTAGATAAAACAATTAGATGGAAGATCAACAAGGAAACAGGGAACTTGTACAATATGATAAATGAGTTAGACCTAACAGATATATACAGAACTTTGCACCCAAACTTAGTGGATTATATATAATCTTCTCAAATGCTCATGGATCTTTCTCCAGGATAGGCCATATGTTAGGTCACAATGCAGGTCTCAATAAATATAAAAAGATTGAAATTATACAAAGCACCTTCTCAGATCATAATGGAAGGAAACTGGAAATCAATAATAGAAGAGAGTGAGGTAAATTCACAAATTTGTAGAGACTGAAAAACACATTCCTAAATAATCAGTGGGTCAAAGAATAAATTGTAAGTGAAATCAGTAAATATATTGAGACAAATGAAAATGAGAACACAACTAATCAAAACTTATGGGATAGAGCGAAGGCTGTCCTGAGGGGGAAATTTATAGCTCTAAATGCCTATGTGAAAAATGAAGAAAGAGCTAAAATCAAAGATCTAACTGAACAACTGGAGAAACTAGAAAAAGAACAGTAAACCATTGCCAAGCAAGCAGAAGGAAAAAATACTAAAGATTAGAGCAGAAACAAATGAAATTGAGAAAAACAACAACAACAAATAGGGAAAATCAATAAAACCAAACCTGGTTCTTTGAGAAGATCAATAAAATTGACTAACTCCTGGTTAGACAAACAAAAAATGAGAGAAGATGCAAATAAATGAAATAGAAATGAGAGGGAGAAAGTTACAACTGACCTCACAGAAATAAAAAGGATCATAAGAGCATATTATAAGAAACTATGCCAACAAACTAGATAACCTAGATGAAATGAACAAATTCCTAGAAATGCGCAATCTACACTGATGCTAAAAGAAATACAAGAACTTAACAAATCACATTTAAAGAGATTGAATTTGTCATCAAAAATCTCCCAACAAAGATATTTACAGGACCAGGTGGCTTCACAGGTGAATTCTACCAAGTGTTTCAAGAAGAATTAACACCAATCCTGTTTAAACTCTTCCAAAAAGTTGAAGAGGAGGGAAAATTACCCAACACATTTTATGATATCAACATTGCCCTAATGCCAAAGCAGGTAAATACTACAAGAAAAGAAGATCACAAAGAAATCTCTCTAATGAATATAGATACAAAAATTCTAAACAAAATATTTGCAAATAGAATCCAACAGCATATCAAAAGATGTACACATCACGACCAAATGAGATTTATTCCTTGTATGTTGATTTTCAACATAAGAAAATCAATTAATGTAATATACCACATTAAAAAATTGAAGGAAAAAAAACACAAGATGATCTCAATCGATGCACAAAAGGCATTCTACAAAATCCAGTATCCTTTCTTAATAAAAACACTTCAAAAGATAGGAATAGAAGGAAAATTCCTCAATATGATAAAAGGCATATATGAAAAACCCACAGCCACCATCATACTCAGTGGAGAAAGGTTGAATGCTGTCCCTCTAAGATTGGGAACAAAACAAGGATGCCCACTGTCACTGTTGTTATTCAACATTGCACTAGAAGTTCTAGCTACAATGATTAGACAAGAAAAAAATAAAAATAAAAGTCACTCAGATAGGAAAAGAGGAAGTAAAACTCTCATAATTTGCAGATGCCATGGTCCTATATTTAGAAAATTCTGAAATGTATATGACAAAGCTACTTGAGCTAGTAAACAAGATCTACAAAGTGGCAGGATACAAGACCAACATGCAAAAATCAGTAATGTTTCTGTATACTAATATTTAACAATTTGAGGAGGAAATCAGAGGAAAAAATTCCATTTGTAATAGCAACAAAAAGACTCAAATACCTAGGTATCATTTTACCCAAAGAAGTTCATGAACTCTATGTGGAAAACTACAAAACAATGCTTAAAGTAGTCAAGGAAGACAAAACAAATGGAAAGGCATTCTGTTTTCATGGATTGGAAGACTAAATATCATGAAGATGTCAACCCTACTCAAACTGATTTATACATTCAATGCAATAACAATCAAAATTCCAACCACCTACTTTATAGAAATAGAAAAGGCAATTACCAAATTCATTTGGAAGGGAAAGTGCACCCGAATAGCCAAAAGCATTCTTAAAAAGAAGAGCATTGTGGGAGGAATTTCACTGCCTGACCTTGAAACTTATTACAAAGCAACAAGGGTCAAAACAGCATGACAATGGTATAAAGATAGTCATAGCAATCAGTGGAATCGAATTGAGAGTCCATAAATAAACTCTCATCTCTACAGTCAACTGGTTTTCTACAAACCTACCAAAGCTGTGTTAACAGGACAAAACAGTCTCTTTAACAAATGGTGCTAGGAGAACTGGATAGCAATAACCGTAAGAATAAAAGAGGATGCCTATCTCATTTCCTGTACAAGAACCAAGTCAAAAAGGATCAAAGACCTAAATATAAAAGTCAGGGCCATAAACCTACTAGAAGGGATTGTGGTAGGTGGTGGTTTCTTGGACCTTACACCCAAAGCATAAGTAACAAAAGAAATAAACAGATAAATGGGACCTCCTCAGAATTAAATACTTTTGCACCTGAAAGAACTTTGTCCAAAGGGTGAAATAGCAGAGGACTCTGTGAGAAAATATTTGGAAGTCACATATCTGATAAGGGTTTAATATCTATGATATATAAAGAGATGCTACAACTCAACAATAAAAAGACAAAAAAATGGGCAAGACTTGAAAAGACATTTGTCCAAAGAAGAAATACAAGTGGCAAAAAAAAAACATGAAAAAATATTCAACTTCACTAGCAATTATGGAAATGCAAGTGAAAGCTACAATAAGATATCATTTCACACCTATTAGAATGGCCACTATTAAGAAGACAGAGAATTACAAGTTCTAGAGAGAATGTGGAGAAATCAGAGTACTTATTCACTTTTGGTAGGAATCTAGAATGGTACAGCCACTGTGGATGACTGTTTGGCAGTTCCTAAAGAAGTTGAATATAGATTTGCCATGTGATTCAGCAATACAACTATTGGGTATATACCCAGAAGAACTGAGAGCAGAGACACGAATAGACATCTGCACACTGATGTTTATAACAGTGTTATTCATGATTGCTAAAAGTTGGAAACAACCCAGGTGTCCATCAACTGATGCATGGATGAACAAACTGATGTGTATTCACACTATGGAATATTATGCAGCTATAAGAAGAAATGAAGTTGTAAAACATATGATAACATGGATAAGCCTGGAGGACATTATGTTGAGTGAAGCAAGCCAGACACAAAAGGACAAATACTGTATGATCATGTTGCTATGAACCAAATATATTGTATAATCTCATGGAGTTACTAACTTGAATATGGGTCACCAGAAAATAGAATGAGGTTAGAGAATGGAAAGGTGTGGGTTAACTTGTGCAGAATTGTTAAAAAAGGATGTGTGTTAATCTTTGGAAATGAATAGAAAAGCTAAAAGCCCAACATAATGTTAGTAACTAGCAGAACTATTATGTGGGTTGAAAGTGGTTGAAAGGGAAAGTCTGAGGTTATGGATATTACTAAAAGGACAGCTAAAAAAATGTAATGTGGGACTGTATAGCATAGTAAAATTGCATGTGAAATATGAATATGGGTAAAATTGCATAAAAAGACCATCTTTCTTTGAACGAATGTATGTTGATATTTGAAGATGTTAATATCAGACAAAAAATTATTATGCTAAGTGAAAGAAACCAGACATAAAGTACTACATGTGGTATGATTCCATTTATAGAAAATTTAAATATAAATCAATTTATAAAGTAAAAATAGAGAAATCAGTGAAATAGAAACAGAAAAACAAAACAATAAAGGTAATGAAATGAAAAGCAGATAATTAAGATCAATAAAGTTGATAAACTTCTAGCTATACATTAATAAAAAGAAGATGCAAATTAATAATGTCAGGAATGAGGGAGCAGACATTTCTACAGAGCATACAGTATATTAAGGGTATTTTATGAACAACTTCACATCGATAAATTCAACAACTAAGATGAAATGGACAGATTCTTGGAAAAACACAAACTGCTCAAGCTCACTAAAGAATAGATAACCTGAATAGCCTATATGCCAGAAAACAATTTTGAATTTGTAGTTAAAACCCTCATTCAAAGGAAACTCTAGGCTCATATGACTTCATTGAAGAATTTTACTGATTTAAGAAATAATTCCAATTCTATATGAACTCCAGAATATTAAAAAGGCATTCCCAATTTATTCTATGAAGCCAGCATTATGCTGATGCCAAACAGAAAAAGACATTACAGGAAAAGAAAACTTAGAAACAAATACTCTTCACGAGCTTATACACAATAATGCTAAGCAACATTTTATCAAATTGAACAAAAAATTGTTTGATCATCTCAATAGATACAGAATAAGCATTTGGCAAAATCCAACCTCATTTCTGATAAAAACTCTCAGCACACTAGGAATGAAAGGAAACTTCCTCAACTATAAAAAGGGCATAGGTTAATAAAGTAAGCTAACATGATACTTAACTGTGAAATTCAAAGATATCTGCTCTCATTACTTGGGTTAACATTCATTGGAGTTTCTAGCCATTGCAATAATGCATAATAGAGGAATAAACAGCATGTACATTTGAAACTATAAAATTAAAAATAAAAAAATTGGACTTCATCAAAATTATAAATTTTGGTTCTTCTAAAGATACTGTTACCACAAAAAAGACAAGTTTCAGACTGGAAGAAAATATTTGCAAAGTGTATATGTGACAAAGGACTTATGACTAGAATATATAGAGACTGGCTAAAATTAAAAAGATTGACCATACTGAGTTTTGGGAGGTTGAGAAGTAAAGGGAACGCTTATCCATAGCTGAGGTGGGGTGAGATGCCAACTGGTATAACCACTTTGGAAAAGAGTCTGGCAGTTTCTTAAAAAGTTAAATATATACCTACCATAAGACCCAGCCAATATACTCCAAGAGAAATGAAAGTACATATCAATACAAAGTTTTGCACACAAATTCTTATATCAGATTTAATGTAAAAAATTGGAAATAGGGCAAGTAGCTGTGGCTCAATTGGTTGGGGTCCCGTTTACCATATGGGGGACCCCAGGTTCGATCCCTGGGGCCTCCTGGTGAAGGAGCGCTCGAGCGGTGTGGAGAGCTCAGGGCCCGCGTGGTGCGGTAAGCTGGTGCAACGAAAGGAGACAAGCAGACACAGAAAAATGCACAGCAAATGGACACAGTGAACACAAGTAGCAAGGGAGGGATAAAAAAAAATTGGAAATAACCCAAATGTCCATCAACAAGTGAATAGATAAACAAATCATACAATTGAATACTCAACAATAAAAAGGAATGAACTTCCATGTGGGAGGTGGGAACTCAACTGCTTGATCCGCTCTCCAGGTATGAACTTTTGATAGACACAGCAACACTGATGGCTTTCAAGAAAATTATACTGAGTTAAAGGAACCTTGTGATGGTTTGAGTTTGAATTAATTATGAATTCCAAAAATATAAATTAGATTATGTTTGTAAGCTCATCTGTTCATCTGGGCATGATTAAGTTATGAGTAGGGCGTTAATTGCCACGTCAGTGAGATGTTGAGCCCCACCCCTCGGTGGGGGTGGTCTCAAGTAGAAGCAGAGATTAGAGAGAAGCAGAGAGGAG
>PVKH010006936.1:0-20611 GCA_004027955.1 Chaetophractus vellerosus | reverse complement strand
CTCATGGGGCACAAAAGTAAGGTGGCCTAAATTGTGTGAATGGAGTTGGAGCTAGCCAATATCACCTCTGGTCTGCTTTAGGAGAGTTCTCATTTCCAAAAATCCATTTCACCCCACAATATTATACAATATCGATTTATTCAACCATAAATGTTAGACCAGTTTATAGATTGCAAAGTGCTCAAGTCCAAATAGAGTTGTATTTCCACTTTGACTTGATATTTTTCTTTTCTTTGTCCCCTCCTTTCTTTCATTTTCATGTTTCTCTTCATCATATGCTCTCCTTTTTTCTGTTGAATTCTCCTCATAATTCCTTTCTTTAGACTGCAGGTCAGAAAGGAAGGCCACTACCAAACTGGGGAGTCAAGTAGTAACTCATTTCTCCCACAACACTGCCGTTCTCCATCCTTTATCATACCCCACTTCCTAACTTTATTAGCTTTATTTAAAGAGTACACTTGAGATTCACTATGATGCTATTCTCAGCATCCATATCCCCTGGGTTAAGGTGATGCTGTTTCATAAATTAATCTTTTCAATTATTTTGTTAAAAAAACATATCTTAAAGAGGGTTCAAAACTTTTATTACTTGAATTCAATTCTATAATAAAGAAAGTTACTTTCATTTTTAAAAAGTGTGGAGAGTAAGCCCTACTGGAAAAAAAATCCTCTCATTTGGTTAAGACAGATGAATAATAAAGAGAAAGAAAAAGATAACCGAATTGTTAAAATTGACTGCAAGGAGAAGATAATTTCAACTCAAGAGCTGTCAGGAGAGAACAGAGGAAAAATGATAAAATAAGAAACAGAGATACTCTAGGCAAGTGACAATTTTGAATGAACATCTAATAATACTGAAAAACCTGTAGACATTTTAAGAGCTTTAAGAGGCATTATTATCTAAAATTATCTTTCTCTCTACTTTGTGTCTGTGCAATCTAAAGTGTATTACTAAATCACAACAATTTATATGGATGTTTAAATATTCTTAATTTATCTCTAAAATGTTACACAAATTGAAAAAGACCAAATGATAGCTAAGAGGCCTACATATGCAAAGAATTGCTTTTTTATATTATAGTAAAATTTATTTCTATATAAACACATATAATTATATATATATGCTATCATATCATGCATACTTCTAGTTCAGTCTTTTTGTTTTCCTTTTGAAATTGTCTCCTATTTCTCTCTTTTCTTTCTTACCAATATCATCCTTCTCCACCTTGTTAACAACCAATAGTATAATATACATTATCTATAATATATTTGTATCTCCTAGTTTTTCTTGTTCATTTTTTTACCTTTTCATTCACTATTTCCATTTAATTTCATCAAGGATGTATCCTTATTTATGGTTCAAAGACCCATTTTTATTTTTTTCAGAAAGAGTGAACTTGTATAAATTCAATTATTTAACCTATTCACCATTTCCTCTTTCTTGTTGAATAGAATGGCCATCTTTTACTCATACTAATTCCTTTGTAAACTGGGATAGATTTCTAAATTCTCTTCTTTCATACTAATCTGCTTGCTATTCTTCCCCCACATCACATTGAATTGGTTATAATTATTAATTTTCTATAGGTGCTGTAACAAATATCCAAAAACTTGCTGACTTAAGCAATTCAAATGTACTATCTTCCTGTTCTATAGGTCAGAAATCTAACATGGATCTCACGGGGCTAAAATCAAGGTGTTGGCAGAGCTGTGTTCCTTCCAAAGACTCTAGGAGAAAATCCATTTCCTTGCCTTTTCCAACGTCTAGAACTGCCCACATTCCTTGGATTTGTGACCCTTTTCTTCTCTTGAAAACCAGCAACAATGGGTTACATCATTTTTATACTGCTAACTTTCTGATTCTCTGCAGACCAAAAGGTTCTCTGAGTTTAAGAATTAATGAGATTAGATTGTTACTCACAAGGATTATTTCCCCATAACAGGGTCCTAAATTTTAATCATACCTGCAAAGTACTTTTTGCCATGTAAAGTAATATATTCACAAGTTCTGTAGATTTGAACCTGGACATCTTTGGAAGTCATTGTTCTGCCTTCCACAAATGGTTTTGGATTATGTTCTGATATCTGATAAGGCTAGTCTCATTCTTGCTCTTTCACTGTTCCTTTTCATACATTTTTTTACTATTCCCCAGAATTTATTCTTTCATTTATGCTTTAAAGTTTTTTTTATAAAATTCTAGATAAATAATTATAGTTTTGGAATCACATTAAATTAAAATTCTATTAATTTAATATATTTATTTTGTGGAAATTTGTCCCCTTTCACCGAAGTACATAATGTATCCTTTGACTTTTTTCAGATTGGTTTTCATGTTTTATTTCTTTTAATTAGTTTCATAATTTTCTATCAGATTATGAGATTACTCGTTATGCTGGCTTCAAAGAAATTGAGGCACTTTCTATCTTTTTCTATATTTGAGAATATTTCAAATAAATGTTGAAGTATCTGTGCTTTAGAAATTAGATCAAACTCAGCTATGAGTCACTTAATACTTTATCCAATAGAATCTTTTTAATCACATTTCTAAAAGCATCTTGTTGTCCACTTTCCACTTCATCAAGTGTCAATTTTGTCAATTTATATTTTGTAAGAGAATTATCTATTTCTTCTAGATTTCAAGATTTGTTTCCATGGAACTGTAAACAGAAAACACATATAATTATATCAGACTTCCAGTTATTTGTGTTTAGGAATTCTTCCTCATTCTCTTAACTTCTCCAAGACCTGATGTTGTCTGGTCATATTAAACACACACACACACACACACACCCCAAACTATATCTATTTTGATATTTCAAGGTTGTGGTCAAATCCACATTATTTAGATAATATTAAGGAAGATATTCATGTTGCATTTGCTTTTGGAAATGTATCTGCCTAGTTCCCAAATTTTGCAGACAACATAAAATGCCATATGTGTGCATATTTGTCTCTGGTTATACTAAGCAAAAGGGTATTTTTGTGCTTAACTTTATTATGATTCCAAATGAATTGGGAAAAAATAAAAATAGAAAAAATATGTCTGTGTAACAGTAAACTTAAAGTTTCATTAAAATTTAGGGTAATTTTGTTGTTGTAACACAGTTGGCTGTTACTGAAAATTATCTATGTAATTATTTACATAAGATTATCTATATAATATTATCTATTCAAATATGAGAAGGAAATTTATTTCTTTATTGAAAGAGTTAGGCTAGAGTAATATTCTTGCTAAGGTTATAACAGGGAAAAATGGAGTCTTCTTAATAGGGAGGCATTATTTGAAACATCTAGGTGTATATATACCTGTACTTAATATGTGGGTGTGGAAGTAGACACACTTATGTGTATATATATATTATATGTATAATATACATATGCATATATAAAATATATGTATATATCAGCATCTTGAAGGGGTATCTTTTAATAATCCAAGTTGCTAAGAATTCATAATTTGCTTAGGAAGTGTGCTGTTATCTCTATTGTACTGCTGCAGAGCCTATAGTCCCAATCTATCTCTTATTTCAGCCACTGTTGCAGTGTCCAGTACTATACTATGTGGGCTCTGACAGCATCATGTCAAGTCTCAGACCTGTCCATTGTACTTCTCAGTGCCCACGATTTTTCAGTCTGCAAATTCAAGGTCATTAGCACTTCATGGGGTAAATCTTTGAACAATAGGAAAATAGAGTTGATGGAAAATGTTCCTCCTTTTGCCCCTCAGATATCTGAAAGACTCATCTGAGAAGAAGTGACTGAAGCCAAAAGCTTAAAGCAACAAGATCTAGAGGAGAGGGGAGAGATAAGAATACACCCCCATGTGCCTGATCACCTACAGCTGCAACTAAGGAGAGAGGATCTCCTGATGATACCTTGATTTGGACACTTTCACAGTCTCAGAACTGTAAGCTTTTAACTTAACCCCCTATTGCAAAAGCCAACCCATTTCTGGTATATTGCCTTGGCAACATTTAGCAAACTAAAAAACCCTTCTAGATGGAATTTTCTTATCTACTAGATTATTGCATGAATATGATTTGTTATGCAGTCTTTGGGCTGCTTTAACCAAAATTACATTGAGAAATATCTTCTATTCATGACTCATGGTATCCTAACTCTCAGAAGACATTTTGCCAGAACTTACTACCAAACGAAGAGTTGCCTGAAGGTCTGCACACCTCATTCAAGTTCAGCAAAATGTTGATATGAGAGAAAATTTAAAGGTTTAATAGGAAAGTTTTCAAGTTGAGAGCAAGGAAAGTTTACATTTCTGAATCTTAAAATCCAGAGAGTTTATTGATACTAAGAAAAATTTCCAAGATATTTACTCTCAAACTGATATTACCAAAATGTTACCAGTTTTCTGGACTATTTAAGTGATATTTTGTTTCATTTAAATCTCCTGATATGATATACAGACTCCCAGAGTCTCTCATCATGTTTACCTCCTAGTGGATTCTGAATCATTCTTACCCACTAAGTTAAGTTTTTATTCAGGTGGGTCTTCTTCCCTCAGGACATAATCAGACTGTTGCATGCCTTGCACATTACTGTTTCAGTTTTCTCCAAGCCAACAGCATGACTTTGCCTTACAAAGCATTAACTTGAGAGTGTCTTTGCACCCATTATTCCTGAAATGTTGAACAGATATGTATTTAATGTGGAGTCCATTTTCTTGAATCTTGAAAAATCAACTATCCATAATCATTTTGTGGATTCTAATATTTATAAATAGTCTAGACCCAAACAGAATTTATATAACTATTTATCATCACTATCTGCAAACAATTGCTGTGTATTCCCAAAGAGACATTTTATAGGCACTAATAGGGTTTTAGAGATTTGGATAGACAAGTCCTCAAGGAGCTCATAGTCTCATGAAGGAGTTTACAGTCTATGAAATTGCCTTTTTCAATTGCCTGGAAATACCAGGTACTTTGATGTCTAATCCCTCCATTTAAATTAGGCTGGAAAGATATCAAAGGGAAGAAAATAAGATTTTAGAATATGTGGAAATTAAGAAATTGTAGCCTGTAAAAAGTAAGTTTATAAAGTTGTTAATTTGATGCTATTTTGGGGAGTGGGATTTAATACACATCAATTTGCAAATATAAATTCCTTGTATTAATATGGTTTATACACATTCATTTCTTTGTTCACTTATTTAACAAGCATTTAATGAATTTCTGCTCTGGAACAGATACTATGCCAAATGCCAAAGTTACAACATTAAACAAGGCAGATATGGGCCCTGCCTTCATGGAACTTTTATTCTACTGGTGTGTGGGGGTGGGTGCAATGGCAGTAAATAATTAACCAGAAAAGGTAATTTAAAACTATGTGAAACAAACGAAAGGGTGATGTGTTAAGCAATAAATGTTGCTGTATTTTAGATAGGGTGGTCAGAAAAAATTCTCCAGGGAGCTCATATTTAAGCTGCAAAGTGATGGATAAATCTGAAAAAAACAAGCCAAGATTCTGATGAAAATGTTGCAGAGAAACAATTGGTGACTTCTAGGGCCTCTCCAAGATGGAATGCGGAGGGGGGGGGGGGGCGGCGGATTAGTGTTAAGAAATGACAATGGAGATTTAAGCAGAGGCCGAATCATGCAGAGCCCGTTGGCCCTCATGAGGGGTTTCCATTTTATTCTAAATGCAATGGGAAGTCCATGAAGGATTTTAAGCAAGAATTTAGATTAATAAAATAATATAAACAGTTGCATTTTTCTGAAGAGGCATTAAGTTGCATGGAGCCACAGTGTAGTTTAGATAATGCTTTTACAAAGCAAGAGTGGAAAAATGTAGGTTTTAAGGAAGTTGATGTGCTTGACTACTATTTGACCAACAGCAGAAAGATCCAATGGGTAAGGAAATCAGTTGGGAACATGTGGTTCTAGGCCTGAGGCCATGAACCCAGACTGGAGAAAAGGAGAGTTCTAAAAGTGTGCTAGGGAGTATGCCATGTGACTCAAACTCCATCCTTGAAGAAAGGAGCAGCTTCTGGAATTTAATTTTGTCTACAAGACTAGGAGAGTTAAAGTTTTTAAAAGTTTCTGAGTCTGAGATAAATTCAAAAATAATTGTTAGGGGAAAAACAGGTAGAACCAACAAAAAAGATACAGTTGTCAAAAAGTGAATTCCCAGTTGGGCAGTGAGTGAAGAAAGATGACTCTAAGAAAAGAAGCCAAATGCACATTACAAGGGAGAAAGTTGACTTTTTGATACTTAACCCCATATAATTTGCATCTCAAAAATCCTTACATTGTATTAAAATAGGTCTCCAATCAAACAGCATGTAATAATTTAAAATATATTGTGGAGAACATGCAGAATAAAAGGAAGAGTTCATGCTTCATTCCCAAGGTTACAGTCTAGAACTTGTAGAAAATAGTAGTGAAACAGGAAACTTTTGTTTGAAAATATTTCTGAATAGTGACCGGTTCTTATGGATCAGAAAGTCCATCAAAATCATTAAGCATCTCTTCTAGTAATGTCCATACATATGAGCAGAGGTAAGAAAACCAGACACTGAAAGAAACCTCAGGGGTAGTAGGTGCATATCTGGGGGCAGGTAATGAAGAAATAATGAAGAAATATGTAGAGAGAAAGAAAATTAAGAAAGAGGTACTTACAAAATAGTAGAAATGAAGTTTAATGCAGAAAAACACACACATCCAAAATGTAGGGAGATCTATGCAAGTGATTATGCTAATGAAGTGAAAAGGGCTAAGGGTTGAAGTTTCTTACAAGTGAAAATGTCCCAAGGCATTATCTCATGTCAGTCTGAGTTCATTACTAGAAAAATGATTAGAATCAATGCTATGAAGTCAAGAGGCACCCAAATGGAGAATTTGGCTTGTGAAAAACAATAACAGAATTAATGAAGGGGCTTTAACCTTTAAGTTCAATACATATTTAATTCTGTTTGGGCAGAGCTTAAATATACGGGAAGTAATTTATTGTTAAAGTCATGTAACGTGCAGTGATTATTATGCTAATAAGGCAGGATAAGTAAAATCTCTTGCTTTATAAATGTCATAGATTAAAAATGGATTGTGTTAATAATTATAGCAATGGCGATTTTATGATTTTAATAGAGATCATTTTACTCAGGCTTTAATTGTCTTTTTTCATTTAATAATTTTATTTTAATTATGGCGAGCCATATGTAATTATTTTGAACTTCACAAAATTATTCACGTATACAACAATTTAAAGCCTTACGCTAGATATTTAAAAGACATGAATCTTTTCACAGTGCCAGTTGAAGGCTTTTCTAAAGAATGGACAGCTTAAAATTAAATAAGAGGAATTTCATAAGGGGACAATTTACTTTAACAGTTGCTACTTTTCGTTTTCTATCTCTAAATGAAAGCTGTTCATGCATAAGTGGTTCTCGTATTTTGAATCAATTATCTCTGGTATTTGCTATTAATGTACGGTCATTTTTAGTTGCTCTCAAATCTGAAATGTTCATATTAGGTAGGAGAAATTAAACTCATTTGTGACCTTTTACATGAATACTATGTATTTCCAGTATTTTATCCCACAGATTACTTTTGAAGGTAATTGGATTTTTCCTAAGTGAACCAGTTATAGAAAGTCCCATTGGATGTGCAGCAGGTAGAGTGGAGGATTGACTGGGGAGGAGATTAAGAGAATGCTCATTGCACAAAAATTTGGGTTGTGCAAAGTCATGACATGCAAAATAATAGGAGCAATAATTTAGTGTCTTTAAATATCTTCTTCCCTCCTGGAGTGCAATGATTAAAAGTATTTTAGGGCAGGCAATAAGTTTATAATAGAAAACAAACCCTCCTGACTTTACCTCCTAAATTTTCACCTCCGTTGAGACAAGTACCCTAATTCTGGTCCTGACCATCTTTCCTTGCCCAAACTTGTTTTAAGTCTCTTCTGTCCATTTGACCAGCTATTCCAACACAGGTATAGCTTCTTCAAGTGTGTCTTCCTAAAATATCTTCTCCCTTCTGTGTGCTTCTGCTAATGAAATCCTATTTTAATTATTCTATCTAACCTTCAGGGAAGGGGACCCTAACCCTGCATAAGGAATTAGATAATGTAACCTAGTTATGTCCAAAGAGACATGAAAAAAGTCTCTGCTAGAGCCTTTCAGCAGAAGGTTTCTTTGCAGAGAGAGAGAGAGAATAGTAAGTAACAGCCCTTCTTCTAATACCTGACTTGTCATGTCTAGATGTGATTCTTAGATCTGCTGCAGGATGAAAACAACTTACAAATGGAAATTGCTAAAAGAATCAAAAAGAAGCAGAGAGGGAGTTTTAGTTTGCAGATCCAAGAGCCTGCTCTATTGATAAGCTTCTTGTTACTTGGAATAATCAGACTCTTTCTATTTAAAACATTTTTAATTATTTCAGGTCATTCCCAATTGTTATATATAGCACAGACTATAGATGGAATGGGTGAAATTACTGGTGGCAGAAACTTGGGACATTAAATAAGTTCTATTTCCCCTTCTTTAAAAACCATCCATACTCCTACAAAAGAGAGGAGATTAAAAATTACCAGATTTTATGGAAATCTAGCCACATAAGAGAGGAAAATAACTATGGAGAGTAACTATGGAGGGTTTGAGTAACTGAAAACGGGTTTGGCCCCATCTTGCATTTCCTGATTTTTCAAAATGTGATTTGGAAAAATGAGTGTTTAGTTTTCTATTGCTGTAGAACAAATCACCACAAATTTAGTGGCTTAAAACTACACACTTAGTATTGTACATTTTCTGGGGGTCAGAAGTCTAGGCATGGCTTAGCTGAGTCTTGTGCAGAGGCTTGAAAAGCTGCAATCAAGGAGCTGGCTGGGCTCCATTCTCATCCAGAGACTTGACTGGGGAGAAATCTACTTCTAAGCTCATCCAAGTTGTTGGCAGAATTCACTTCCTTGTGGCTCATAGACTAAGGTCTTGGCTTCTTGCTGGCTGTTGACTGGGCACTGCCCTTGGGTCCTACAGGCTGCCTTCAGTTCCCTACTATATGGCATGTGCAATTCAAAACATAGCAGCTGCCTTCTTCAAGGTTGTCAGGAGAGTCTCTATTGTGTGTCCTAGCAGGACAGAAAGCTATAAATATATCAAAACCTAACCATGGGAGTGACATCCCATCATCTTTGCCATATTCTATTGGTTAAAAAGGAGGGTATTATTGAGTGTGCAACACTAAGGAGTAGAGATTATTGGTGCCATCTTAGAATACTTCCAACCACAATGACCTAAATCAATAAATGAGTGCACACTATCTTTACTATTGGATGGAAGCAGATTGGATATAATTTCATAGCACTAGGAATGAGATGATGGTAATGAGGAGAAATCTGCTTTGTGTGACTTTATTCTTTAAATACATTGCACATAAAGGTTGATATGTTATAAAGATTATAATGAAAACTGCCTTTAAGCAAAAGTTGGATGTAATGAATTTATTCAATGATGTTTAGAGTTTGTAAATATGAATGCCTAGTCACCAAAAGAAAATGAAATAAAACCAACAACTCTACACCTAAAAATCCTGATATAATTTTCCTGTTGTGTTGACTTAATTCTGACTCATTTAGCCCCTTTCCTCTACTGAAACAGTTGTTTCTATAACTCGATTTTCAACATGGAAGCTTCTTTAGCTTGAGAATCTGATGTTATAGCAAATAGAATATTTTGAAATGGTCGAGATTAATGAGACAAAATATGAAGGTAAATCTGTGGACTTAAAAGACTATCTGTATAACATTTACAGATTCAATTTATATTTAGGTATTAAGAGGCAGAGAACTTATATAAGTAGTTTTGACTTCTGTTTTCTGCAAAACATTTTATCATGTAATATACCTATTTTAACCAACAGAGCTTATAATAAAACTTTTGTGGGTCTCCTACTTAAACAGAGCCAGGGTAAACTCAGATAGGCAGAATACTTTTGACTATAATCACTTTTCAAGTGTGGAACAACTTTGATAGTTTTCTATACTCAATGATGTGCCTACCGTTGTTAAGCAGTTTAATGAGGAAATAAGCTTATTCCAAGGATATTAAAAATAATAATCAAAGAAAAAAATAACTTAAAACATCAGTATCAACAAAACCAGACAATATTTTTTAAAGCTGACCTCTGCTGGGAATGATGGTCTTAATAAAATATATATCTATATCTCCTCTAATATATAATTTCATTTACCCTCACACTAACTTTATAAGGTAGGTTCTATTACTAAATATTATATGTGGATGAAGAAATGAAAGAGAACAGAGGTAGGTCAATTACACATGGATATTAATTGTCAAATTCCAGACTGACCCAGGTAATCTGCTTCCAAAGCTCACATTCCCAAACTACTGGGCTGTAACTCTTTCAGAAAATGGAGAAAATCTTCCCTGACCAGTTATATTCCCTGTGAAT
Source organism: Chaetophractus vellerosus (assembly GCA_004027955.1). Lineage (NCBI taxonomy): Eukaryota > Metazoa > Chordata > Mammalia > Cingulata > Chlamyphoridae > Chaetophractus > Chaetophractus vellerosus. The sequence continues at coordinate 10,186 of PVKH010006936.1, read as the reverse complement.
AAGAAACAAATTATTACAAAAATGAAGGCATCTGTTCTTCTGAGTTGTAGAGAAAACTCTTTAGTGACTTAGAATAGTTGCTGAATGGGTCATCAGGAGCGTATTTGCCTTTAACCTGAAATATTAAAGAAGTCTCTGGAAAACTTATATCAGTAATTTTTATATTTTTATATTATTGCACATTGTTATATGTAATCTCATGCTGGTGAAAAAGGAAAGAAATAGAAGCAGGTTGGAGAGTAAAGGAAATGATATTTAACACTGAAGGAGTTAATTTAGAATATCTTTTTGAAGGTTTCCTTTTGGAGTCAGGATTGGACTTGGACATAGAATACTGTTATGGAATTACAGAAAGATATCCTGAGATGTATAACATAGAAGATTCTGTGAGCCAAGTTTTCTTGGCCTCTTCTAAGTACTCTCAAGATTAACTAGCTACAGATTTTGAAGGATTCTTATTTCCAGAAATAAATTAAATATTTCCAAAACAGATGCTGTTGGACAGGAAAACCCACCAAAAAAATGGTTTAGTAAGGATTAGAGAAAGCATCCTATTGGATGAATTTTCTACTTTCCATTGGATTTTCTTGTCATAATGTAGACACAGTTTAAAAGTAAAAATGAAAATGCATTTAGTGACCTCTGAAGGGTGTTGAGAAAATGCACTACCATTTTGTAAATAGCTTTCAATATGAAATGTGATGGAATTTTGGAGCTGTCCAAAAGCAATCTTGAAACTTCAAGCAAGGTTAAAAAAAAAGTCTGTAGTTTTGAGGGTGTTCTCCACACTGCAGGAAACTGACAGTTTCTAGACAGTTTTGCTGTCCAGAAAAAAAGCCAATGCAAATAAGGATATTTTCTCACTAGCAGAAGTAGAGAGATGCTTAAGTACAGTGGGTTAGAAAGGTATAAGCTTACTCAATGATATTTATTGAATCGTAACACTCAATTTTCAGTATTTTCTGTTTATTTTCAGATTCTTCTTCCTCTTTTTAATGCTAAACATCAAAGTTTGTTATAGCATGACGTTTGCATAAGGAACAATTTTACTGAAAACTGTAAGGCATCATGCAATTGTCGATAAGCTAATTGTCAACTGCAAACTTAAGATAGGTGGACATGCAGTGTAAAATTTTTTATGTAGTTCCAAAAAAGTACGTGAAAAGTTTAACATGGTAAGCTTTTAAATATGGGTTATACTTGCAGTTTTATATTAAAAAGTGCTTCAAATATACTACCGGAAGGTTGCTCTTTATAAATGGTGCTGGGGAAATGTCAGATTATATGCTGTAAAAACTAATTATCTGTATGGAATTAGAAAGCTAACATTGTGATATTTAATCTTACTGAATCAATTTTCAATTCTCACTTAAATTGAGTTGATACAATATTAATAATCTAAAAACATCCATTTTATAACCAACAAAAGTCTATTGAGTTCAATTTACACATGCTGAGTGATCAAATCTCTGTGTAGGACTGAATGGAGAAACCTGAAGGTTAATCAATGTACTGCCCCATCCAGCGGAAGTCTTCTGCATAGCCTTGTCTTTTGAGTACACTGTGCTTGAAGACTTCTAAAGGTTGGGCATTCAGTTCTTTCAGAGATAAATTACCCTTTCCTGTTTTCTGATCATATAAACCAAACATCTCTCGTAATCTCTCTTCACTGATGCTTCAGATCTGTCGATTTTATTCCCAAGAATCAGGATAGGCACATTAGCAATGATTTCATCTGTCATTAATGAATCAAGTTCTTCTTTTGACTCTAACAGCCTTTCATGGTCTGCACAATCCACCAGAAATACTATGCCATTGATAGCAGGAAGGTACTTTTTCCACACTCTTCGCGCTTTAACTTGTCCGCCGAGATCAAAAGTTGTAAAAGTCATGCCAGCAAGTCAGGTTTTCTGAAGTGGGATGTAACGTTGAGACATGTCCAAGTCTGTCATCTTTTAACACGTGTAGCACTGTTGTTTTTCCTACATTATCCAATCCAAGAAACACCAATTTGCCAGTTTTCTTATATAATCCTAAAAACTGTAGCGCACTGCTGAAACCACTGTAAATCTAGTTAAATATGAAGGACATAACTAAAACTTAGGGGTCTGCGAATGGAGAGAACACAATTCCTGGATCCACCTGGACGCTACACCCTCGGAGTGTGAAAAGCACAGCGCGATTGGTTGCCGCTGCCGCCAGCCTGCAGATTCTTCTTAAAGGACTTTAACTGTTTTGTCAATAAATCTAAAGTGAAATAGGCTTTTTGATTATTGCAGTACACACAAATAGCCCTTAAATTTGTAAATAAAAAAGGAACTTTTTTTTAAGAGGCTGAAGAGTGCCTCAGTTTTAATGTCTTGTACGTTGATGAATCTAATAGGATGTTTGACAAAGTACGTTCATTTCAAATGCAATCTTTTCGTCCACAGCCATTTACTTTTGATAAGTAATTGTGTGTTGCCTATTTATATTAAAGGGAGGTGAAAGGAACATTGTCAAATTTACTGTCCTAAACCCTCTAAGAACCAAAATACTGTTCCTCCTAAAGCTGTTTGTTATGTAATTGGTGGCATTGGTGTATCACTGTTTCTCTCCTAACTCAAATAAAGCTTATTTCAACTTCTGTGTAAATACACTTTCCCACTTTAATATGAGAGAAAAAAAAGTCTTTTCAGGACAGGCTCAGTATTTTTTCCTTTGGTGTTAAAAATGTAGCAATTATTGGAACAAACAAAGGGATGAACAATATCAGTTGATTAAATGAGTTTCTTTTTTAAGTAATGAAATCTGTTTCTATCGAGGGACATCTGAAAAATATATAAACAGTTTTTGGGTAAAAGCAAAGCAAATTCTCTCATTACATAATTAGGCCACTGGAGATTTATCTTTTGTTTAGGGGATCATATGGATTCTGGAGTACATTGACCATTGTGGAAAATTTGTTTTGATCTAACGAAACTGTAAATCTATTTTTTTTATATTGAAAATAAGTTCAAAGTACATTTTTAACATTCTGATTGGTAATTAGATAAAATTATTCTGTGTACATTAACAGTTCTATAGTGTTATCAAGAAAATACGTTTGTTAAACACCCAATTTTATATTTCTAAAATTTCCTTTTTTAATACCTGGTGTTAGAATCCAACGAATCTCAATATGACAGAGTATGTATATGTATAAAACTGCATATAGTGGTATAGTAAAGAAACATGGAAATAAAGCTTGGTTTAAAGTTTATTTCATAAAAATATCATTCATCCTTTTTCCTTTCTCTTCTCAAGATGTTAATACTTCTATATTATTTATATTTGTGGGTTTTTTTTTCTATTTAAAATACTAGTTCATGTTTTCTTTACTTCCTCAGTTTCCAAAACTTCCTTTTGCTTTAACAATCTATTTCTGCCACTCACCAGCATGATTTCTTCCCAGGGTCTGTGAGTATTTAACATTGTCTTATGTTCATGCCCTCAAACTTTGAAATCCCTTTCTCTGATCACAAACTTTTATCTGCCTGCTTAATCAGCCTCTTAACTCTCCTGAACCTGTGTTTTGTTTTCAGGTTCAACTCCATTCTTTTGTCTTTTATTCATCATCTTAGTCTGGATTCTTCCATTGGCTTTATTTATCCCTTAAGCCACATCCTAGTCTTTTTTATTTTTCCACTCACTAGTAACCTAAAACTCTTATCTTTGACCTTATGGAGGCAGGAGTTAAGCACATGGGCTCTAGAATTAAATTAACTGCTTTTGATTATAAATTTCACCATTTGCTGCTCTGTTACCTTAGTAAAATTAGTTGTTCCATCTCCCAGTTTCTTTATCTGCCAGGTGGGGATTTTAAAAGATCTCCATGGTAGGATTGCCATAGGGATAAAATGATATAGCACATTAACAGTATAGAACACTGGAACATAGTGCTCAATACATATAATCCATAGAAATTATTACATAGATATTATTTTATTCCATGGCCCTTCACCTGACAAGTCATCCACTTAGACAAATTCTGCTGGCCAGTTTTTTTCTTAGTTCTAAATTGCTGAGTATTGCTGCAATGCATTACGTGATATTTTCACTCCACTACAATTAATTGTTAAACTGTTATATATTGGTATATTATTTTATATTTTTATACGGGATGGCTATAAATAATAATGCTTATCAAAAACTGAAAAACATGTGAGAAATGCAGGTGCTGTTGATAATTACACTGGTTCTATCTTGGGCATGCTGCCATCCTATTGTTATTGGAGCAAATCTGAGTCAAGAAATGTACTTTATAATCTCATTTGTAACTTGCTGTTAGCAATCTATTTTTTCTTTTCTATTAAGGAGGGTGTGGTCAGTATGGTTGCCTGGGATGAGTGAACAGGTAGCTGTAATGCAAGTGAGCACTTTACAAAGATCACATTAGAGGTGAAATTGCCAAGAATACATTATTAGTGGTGTCTCAGCTACTTCTTTTTTTTTTTTTTTAAAGATTTATTTATTTTATTACATATCTCCCCTCCCCCCCCGCTGCGGCGACGCGCTGAGACTGGTCACTGCGCAGGCGCGGCTTTTTCCCCGCTTGTGGGCGGCTTCTGCTTCCATTCATGGCCAGCTTTCAGTTCGCGGGTGGCTGGCTGCGCTCCATTCGCGAGCAACCTGCCCTGCCTGTGGTGGCTTTTGCCCTGTCCGTGGCAGCTTTTTGCCCTGCCCACAGCGGCTCTGGCCCGCCCATGGCAGCTTGCCATTCTCAAGGCGGTCTGCCCGCTAGGAGAGGTCCCCAGGAGCCAAACCCGGGACCTCCCATGTGGTATACTGGCGCCCTATCCACTGGGCTATACGGCCAGCCCCTCAGCTACTTCTTTAACATGGTTTTGATAGGGCTTTGATGCATACTACATGGTGTTTATCTATTCACTTTCCTTCCATGATAGTTAGGCAATAAAAGCAATCATAGGTTTCAGGACTTGGTCTATATTACCCCATAATCACTACGTTGATATCCATTTGCTGCTTTCTTTAGCACATCTTTTTTTTGTTGTTGTTACATATCACCCCCTTTCTGCTTGTTCTTGCTGTGTTCATTTTTTTTTTTTTTTTTTGCGTTCTTCTGTGTCTGCTTTGTCTCCCCCCGTTGCGGCGACGCACCGCTTGTGGTCGGCTCTGCTCTGTTTGCGGGCGACTTGCCCTGCCTGTGGTGGCTTTGCCCTGCCCGTGGCGGCTTTTTGCCTTGCCCACGGTGGCTCTGCCCCACCCACGGTGGCTTGCCCTCTCAAGGCGGTCTGCCCACTCAGAGAGGCCCCCGGGAACCAAACCCAGGGCCTCCCATGTGGTGAACTGGCGCCCTATCCACTGGGCCACAGCTGGCCCCCTTTAGCACATCTTAACCTCCCTCTAACATTCATTTTTTAATCCTATGAAACGTCTCTAGCCATTTCTCCTTAACTCACAAACATGTTCAAGTTTCCTCCATCTTACAAAGACATTCAAATTGTTGTTCCTTTCTTTTTTGTTTGTTTGTTTCTTTCTTTTTCTACCACCTGGTGTCACATTTTTGGAGAGCAGTCTAGGTTCACTGTCTCCACTATTTCATCTTTCTCTCACTCCTCAACCATTTAAAAGCTGGCTTCTGATCTCACTATCTTGGTCCAGTTCTTAGATTTCATCCTACTTACCATCATTGAATGTTTATTGTAGTTGCTGATACTGATCATTCTCTGCATATGAATGAAAGACTCTCCCCATCTCATCCTTGGCTTATGGGAATTGGAATTTATTTTTCTACTTTTACATTTTTATCTTTGTTTCCTGATTCTTTGTTTCTTCCATTCTTTGGCATTCACAGCTTGCCATTCTCTTCTGTATTGTTTCTCTTAGTGAGTTAAACCCTTCATTCAACTGAATCTATTTCTATCTTTCTTGTCCCAACCACTCCATTGAGCCTCAAGCTACTGAAAGTCACTACTTGGATATTCTAATACTTCTTATTTGGCTAATTAAAGATGTCTCCACCTCTGTTTTGTATCCACAGTAAAGGCATCACTGTTTACTTAGTCATTTAGTCTTTCAACGTCATTCATTGCTAATTCTTCCTGTTGTTCATTGTCTCTAATATTACATTTTGGTCACCAAATTATTAATGTGTCCTATTTATCATCCATGCAACAAATATTTATTGGGTATTTGCTATTTGATGGTTGCTTCTCTGGGGACTAGGGATCAAACGACAAATAAAATGTTCGTAGATGCATGAACCTTTCATGGGGGGAGACATACCATAGTAGATAAAAGCTCATTTTGGATAGTGACAGTGAAATAATTATGACAGGTAAATATGTTAGAGTTATTGGATTGATAATTACCTTATATTATCAGGGAAAATTTCATTAGCATTCACTTTATAGCTAAGACCAAATGATGCAAAAGAACCAGGCAAATGAAGATCAGTGGGGAAGTGTTCTAGGGAGAGAATTAAAAATGCAAAGTCTCTAAATTGGGACCAGACTTATTGTGTTGTAGGAGTTGAAAGAGAGTGAGTGTGGCTAAAACACAGCAAACAAGAGGTAGAGTGGTAAAAGAAGTTGCTGATGTGGACAGATTTGAGGTCCTTTAATATTTTTTAGGCCTTGTTTAGCAGAGTTATAGGCAAGGAGGTGGCATGATCTCATTTATGCTTTTAAAAGATGCCTCTTGCTTCTCATGTAGAGACTGGACTATAAGCTAACAATGTAGCTAGGTTTTCAAGCACCTTGGTTGATAGCTGATGGTGGCTTGGCTTAGAGTGGGCTTAGAATAATAATAGTGGACATGAATTCAGTATATGCTTTGGAGTTATTATTGACAAGTCTTTAATAATGGCCAGATGAGAAAGGGGATGATAAGGATTTGTGAAATGGGGTCTGTAACGCTCATTTTTACTGATATGAGGAGGACTGCAGTAACAAAATATGTGAGTGTTAATCAAGCATTCAGGTTTTAGACAATTATTAGATACCAAATATAAATTATTTGTGTCTGGGACTCAGCAGAGTGTTCAGACATAGGGAAGAGTGAACTGTGGTATGATGGAAGCCAAGATAATAGTGTTTCATGTGAGAACAATGCTGTAAAAGGTCAAATAAATTGGGTGGGAACAGATTTGTGATCACTGTATTTGACAACATAAAGGTGATTGGTTACTTTATTGTTTTGATAGACTGGTGGCCATAGGAGCCTAAGTGGAATAGGTAAGGAAAGAATATAGTTAAGAAGTGGAGACTATAGATTTTATACCAAAATATTTCTACATTAACTTTCTATTTACCACTACCATTTTGTCTCCTCTAATTCATGTTCATCATCTGAACTTTTAAAATAATCTCTGGACTACTTTCTGCTTGGGAAGGTTATGTCTCTCCTCTGCAAAGTCTCCTCATTGACTGGAATCATCCTCTAAAAGTGTCTTACCTGGCAGGCTATCAAGGTCCAAGGAATTTGACAATATTCTATGAATATAAAAAAATGAATCCTTTTGTTTACATATATTTCATACATTTGAAACTTGAGATCATCTATAATTCACAGAATTTTAATGAATCCATAATAATTATATTTTTAATAATGGGCTATAAGTACTGTTTTGGGTAGTTGATTTAGGCTAATATTCATTTAAAAGGGATTAATTTATCTTGACTAAGGTATTGTGGTGGTTTAGCAATATGTACCCCAGAAAAACCTGTTCTTAAATTTAATCCATTTCTGTGAGTGTGAACTCATTGTAAGTAGGATCTTTTGATGAGGCTACTTAAATTAAGATGTACTAATACTACTACTGGAGTTTTTATAGGCAGAATGAAATTCAGACAGATAGAGAGAAACCCACAGAGGAAACAGCCAGAAGCTGAAACTCAGTGGAACCTGGAAGATAAGGGAGAGGCCAAGAGATGCCGCCATGTACATTGCCATGTGACAGAGGAGATAAGGACCAAGGATCACTAGAAGCTAACGCTAAGATGCCAGTCTTTGGGAAGAAAGTATTGCCTTGATGATGCCTTGATTTAGACTTCTCCTAGCCTCAAAATCATAAGCCAATAAATTCCCATTGTTTAAGCCAATACATTGTTTGCTATTTGCATTAGCAATGAAGAAACTAAAACAAGTATTTTCTTAAAACTGCTGATTATTAGCATTTTATTAATTAAATCTGTCAAATTTGAATTTTTATTGTAATTGCGATATTGTTTTATTGTATTCCTAATTCACAAAAAAGATCCATAACTTAAGTCACTTACTGAAGCATGAAGGTGGTGATAAAATAGGACAATAAATACAACACAGAATAAAGTCATAAATATAAACAATAACTGGGACTCTAGTTAAAATTTAAAATGTGAATTTGTTTTTTCACAGAACAAAATTTCTGTGCATATAATGATTTCAGTAGGAAGTGGGAAAAGAAAATTGCAAACAGGAAATTCAAAGAAGATGATCCTAAATTAGGCATGTTGAAGTGATAATCATTTACACTGAATTACAATGCCTAAACGCTTATGAAACTCTGGTAAATAGTTCATTGAAAGTGTCACAGTTTATGTGCCAATCTTTTTTATTTGTTTTAAACAGATTTATTAAGATATAATCCACATATCTGAGGAGAAAATGCTACACAGTGTGTTGTGGGAACATAGGCTGGGCACAACAGAGATTTTCAGCAAATAGCCACTTTATTATTATATAACACAAAGTGTCCAAAAGAGCAGGGTAAAAATATCCTATCATGACTTGTCCCCCAGGGAAGTCAACTGTTCAGTTCAGGGTCAGGATAGTGGCTCTGCATTCCCTGCCTCAAGTCAGAGATGAAGGACACCTGTGCTTGCTGAATGTGGGATTTTATATACCCCAGGAGAGGGGACCCTAGCCTGGATACCTGTCTACTGTGACCAAGGTATAGGACATATCGTGTGATGGTGGAAGAGGGATGATGTATTTCCTCTGGGAATAGCCCCTAAATACCCTTTTGCGTTCTGGAATGTTGTTGACATCTCTCACATTGGCAAATGACAGATTGGGCTTTTTTAAATGATAGAGGTACTCTATGTTTCTGGGCCCATAATTTCATGGTGTCAAATTTTCATGTTCAGTTCAGTGGTAGATTCATGTCATGGTGGAAGTAGTAATAGGAAATTCAGCAATTTCACAGATGTCACCAAGGATAAGTTCATTGTCCTCATCCTCTAGGTAGTGTTCACCTTCTGCTTCTCTTCCAGTAGGCTCTCTGAACTCATTGGGGGCAAAAAGAATCTCAGTGCATCCTTTATCATCTAGGTCATTCCAATGGAGTTCCTTGTGATGTGGGCCTTTGCCATGCGCATCAACATGAGTAACTTAGATGATACTTTTCCATGCCACCAACTGATTCCTTAGTTCCCTTCGTCACACCAGGGAACCTGTGATTTTCCAATCATGTGACTTCCATGAATCTGATCAGACTGCTAAGCTGTTGGCAATGGCCCATGAGTCAATAAACAAGTATACAGAGGTGTTTGTGTCCAAGTCTTCCACAGCTAAAAGGACCACTCTCAGTTCAACCCATTGGACACATTTTTGGGTACCAGAGGTGGTATATAGTCTGCCCAACGCAAGGGATACAGTGGTCACTGAGCATCTGGTGGGGTATACTTGAGCCAGGGTTCCCAAAATGCCAATGAAGCAAGGATAGGGCCCTCATCTGGTGCTGCAACAGGATCATTGTTGAGGGGTCTTCCACCACCCATTGATGCAAGAGAGTCACTTACTGGGAGCCTAGGCAAGTGCTATCCTGAATATTTCACTTCCATTGGATGATGTTCCATTGTTGGACACTGCCTGGATAAGTGTTCTGATGACCCAAGACTTGATGGGGATTTCTGGCCTTAGGAAAACCTGTGATTTCTCAGAAATCCTTTCGGTTTCCACCAAGGCCCAATAGCATATCATATGTTGCCTCTTGAAGTGGGGAGTAGCATTGGGCTGCCTCTGGGAATGTCTTAGTCCAACACTTCATGAGTCTGTGAATTTCCGTTGCCCTCTCCTTCTGCCAGATGGATCAGTTGGCATAAGTTTGGGTAGCAGGAACCTGTAACTCAAATAGAGATCCAGGCTCTAAATGTTCTAGAGGCAGGGTGGTTGAAATGGCCACTTTTATCTCTTGCAGGGCCTGCTCCTCCTTTGTTCCCCA
>PVKH010006935.1:0-20617 GCA_004027955.1 Chaetophractus vellerosus | reverse complement strand
AGTATCCAGGTAAAGCAAACCAACATTAAGAACCATTATATTAGTAACTTCAGAGAATAGCTAAGAGATTTCTCTTCTCAAATGAACAAATATAATAAATAGCACTGATACCTGTTTAATTTTTAAAATCACATACAGTCATTAACAATGCAATTTTCCTAGCACACCACAGCTATCTCCCATTAGGGAATAAATAATAAGTTGCAAACCAAGCTGGGCTCAATATCCTCCGGTCAGCATTTCGGAAATGCATTCAATCACTGATTCTATCAATGTTTTCTTACCAAATCCCTTTTACCATCTGTAAAATGGAAATTTATACTCGCCATTATACTCCCTAGGGTTGTTGAAAGGTTTAATAAAATCGTCTTTATAAAGTGCTGAGAACACCCGGATAGACTCAGCACCAATAAATGTTAGCCATGGTCCCTGCTAGCCCCCCTACACATAGGGTGGGGGTTCTGAGATAATGAAGACTTGCTCCCTACCGGGAGAAGCTCACAACCTAGTAGGGGTGATAGAGAGGCAAGCGAACAAGATATGGTCAGACAAAACTTACCAATGTAGGAAAGTTCAAGTGCTATGAGACTATACAGGGGCGAATGGCTAACTGTGAGTGGGAAGCAAGTCAGCAAAGGTGGTGATGCAATGCTAGAAGTTAAGCAGGCAGCAAGGAAGAAAGGTCGATCTGGATCGGAATGTAGCAATGGAGATGGGAATTAAATGCCACCAAGTGTTAGAGGCTCTAGCATCGATGAGAGAAAAAGAGTAGCAGATGAAGATGGGAAGGTAGGCTGGGGTAAAGAAGCCTTATAGAGGCAGTGCGGAGAGAAAGAAGAACTTCAATAGGAGTATAAAAAACAGGTTTGTGTTTTTAAAAACTCTTCTGGCAGCGCTGAAAGAAAAGAGTAGATGAAGAATGTACTAAAAGTCTTTGAAGCTCTTGAAATAATACCAAGAGGCAGTGAAGATGGAGGGGAGGGAACAAACTGAAGCAATTTAGGGGTGCAGAACTCAAAACACCTACCACCTGATTGGACTTGTCACTGGGGTTTGAGGGTAGAGGATGGGATGCTAAGAAAGAATATGTTGAAGAGAACTCCAAGTGCCTGCCTTGAGCAGCTAACTCAATAGGAGGCTGTTATCACCAACTAAGACAGGAAATACAAAGGCAGCAGGTATGTGGCAAAAAAAATTGGAGAATTCCATTTAAGGCAGGTAGAATTTGGGATGTGTATTGGAAACTCAGATGGATATCAGCACCAGAGAAACCAAAATACTTGGCCCCAGGCGGAGAGGTTTGGATTGGAGATGGTAGCCAAGCGGATCTGCTCAAATGGAAGCACCTATTTCATGTTCACTGTGGGCCTGCCGAGCGATAAGTGGCCAAGAAGGCTCTCCACAGCTCTAAAACAACCAGAAACAGAATCATTCAACCCAACGCAGTAAAAAAAGCTAAGTGACCACCTCATCAAACTTGTGGAAAAGTGAATAGACCAAACCCAGCCTCCTTTGCTCAGTGGTTCTCAAAATGCAATGGGTCAAGGCCCAGGAGCATCAACATCATCAGGGAGCCCCTTGGAATTGAATCAGAAACTGGGGTGGGGCGGGGAGCAGCAATCGGTTTTAACCAGCCCTCCAAGCCTCCACGGGATTCTAACGCTCACTAGGGTTTGGGAACTACTGCCTTAGCTACTACCCCCAATTACTTGAGGGGAATAGAGTATGAAAGAAACAACCCCCTGGAGATGGATTCCCAAAGGCTTGAGAAAATTAAGTGTTAGAAAAGTATACGCTTTAAAGATAAGCATTAGGAACTTTTGCTAATTTTGACAATTACTGATTTTTCACTATGAGCTCAAAACATTTAAGGCAAAGTACAAGTCAGTGGCCCACGTGGTAAGAATACACTTCAATGAAACATTAAAATCTCCAGTGGAAGAGGAGAGTCTGCTGCTGAGCTGATGCTATACCACCAGCTGTCCTGCTTCTCATTTTCTCTCAGGACTCCTATTGACCAACATCAAGCATTTATGGGGTGGTCAGCTAGGGTTACAGGATCTGCGGATACACAATAGTCCTTCGGGTCAAGCTCCCTGACCAGGGTACGGATGAAATCTTTGACATGGTCCAATTTATCCCCCTAAAGATTTAGCTAAACTAAATCACCCACATAACAAATTTTACACCTAAGATTGATCTAAGAAAGGCTATGGAAAAAACGTATCACAATACTAAACAAAAAGTGTGATGGGAGAGCAAAACCAAACCAAGTCAAAAAATACTGAACCAAGAGGAAAAAAGGAAAGAAAATTAAAACAATGGTAATGTGCTACTTATATCCACAACCACCCTTACCCCACAAAAAAGTACTTAGTCACCATTCCCTCTCATCCTCAGCTACTCAAGTCCTTCATCCAGGAGCATTTTATCTCATCCTTTGCCAAATCCAATCGAGAGGTTATTTTCATCACCATGCAGGCAATGAATGTATGGCATATCTGGTCTGGGCGACATGGATTTCCAATCCCCTTCCATGGCAAACATACCAGCCAGAGCTGCGTTTTTCCTAGGCTGTCTGCCCCTGTCCCCTCAAAGGGGTAGTCTCATATGACTTCATGGCCCGAACTTCTTTGCTGTAACAACCAATCGGGCTTCAAGAACACAGGCACACCGGCCCTACTGTCGTTTTCTTTGTTTTTGTTTTTTTTTTATGAGCTGTTCCTTTCTTCTTCTAACATTCCCTCCCGCTGGGAGACAGATACAATGATCAACGAATTAACGTGTGTCAAATACTTTAGGCTTCTCAGATGAAAAGTAACGTTAAAGTTGAAGGAAACCGTGGCTTGTTCCTTATTGTAATATTTGTAAGTATTACAAATGACACTAGAGGTGCTACAGTCGACTCTACGTTTGGGCTTCAAAGAAGGAAAGCAAGGCTGCAGGCACACTAGCATTTTTGTTTTTGTTTTTTGTTTGTTTCTGTTTTTCCTTATTAGAGAAGTTGTAGGTTTATAGAACAATCATGCATAAAATACAGGATCCCATACACTACCTCACCACTAACACCTGCATCGGTGTGGAACATTTGTTACAGTTGATGATAGCACACTTTTATAATTGTACTATTAAAGTCCATGGTCTGATTTAGGACTCCCTGTCCGTGTAGTGTAGTTCCATGGATTTTTTTTTGTCTTCTGTTACCATACATACAATCTAACATTTCCCCTTTTAATCCTATTTATTTATTTCAGTGTTGTTAATTGCATTTACAATGTTGTACTACCATCACCACGATGACCAAAATATTTCCATCATTCCTTCATTTCAAAGAAGAACCCTGGATATTTTAAGCCTTAATTTCCCATTCCTTATCACCACCCTGTGCCCTGGAAACTTATAGTCTAGATTCTGACTCTGTGAGTTTGCTTATTCTAATTGTTTCAAATCGGTGATCATACAATATTTGTCCTATTGCGTCTGGCTTATTTCACTCAACATGATGTCTTCAAGGTTCATCCCTGTTGTTGCATGTTATCAGCACTTCATTTTTTTTTACAGCTGAATAATATTCCATTATATGTATATACCACATTTTATTTATCCATTCATTGGTTGATAGACACTTGGGTTGCTTCCATCTCTTGACAACTGTGAATAATGCAGCTATGAACATTGGTGTATAAATATCTGCTTGAGTCCCTGCTTTTAATTCCTTTAGGTATATACCAAGTAGAGGGATTGCTGGGTCATATGGTAGTTCTATACTTAGATTTCTGAGGAGCCACCAAACCGTCTTTCACAGCAGCTGCACCATTTTACGTTGCCATCAGCAATGGATGTTCCTATCCCTGCATCCTCTCCAACAAGTGTTATTTTGTTTTTTGTCTTGTTTTGCCTTGCTTTGTTTTAATAGCAGCCATTCTAATGGGGGACACTAACTTTTGCACTGTTAAGGGCAGGGAAATTTATTCTAAAATTGTTTAACTAACTGGACTTCAACAGTAGAAACACAAGGGATCCTTATATTAGAATCAGACATTTGTTATGGTAAGTAAGGTAAAAGAAAAAGGGCCAATTTTTCTGCCCTGTTCTCTGACTTTCCTTCCCCAAACTTCCCTACTGCCTGGTCTTGACCTCCTGTCTGAGGGGCCACGTGGCAGCTGCCAGCCAACACATTTGCCTTGAACCAATAGATGATGGGGGAAAAAATAGTCAAAGACAAAGCTTTGTGTGTTTGTTGGTATGCATGTGAATTCAGGCATGCTGAGAAATCCATGGCACACACAAAGAGCACATTCATGGTAGCCATCCTTGAGCCAGCACCACTCTGGGTAAGCCACTATGTTAGGAGGGTATCATACAGCGTTACACTGTATTCTCTGCACACATCCTACAAACTAGATACTACTGGACCCATCTTGCAGATGACGAGACTGAGACTCAACATCAGCCAGCTAAAAAGTGGCAGAGTTGGAATTCCAAATCTAGCTGAATTTCAAACTCCCAACCCTGGATCCTCCTGCTTCACCACACCGATAGCCAGATGAGGCTGCAGAACTTGCCACATGCACTGCTCGGACCACTCGGTAAAACTTTCATGCATATCTGGCAGGTATAGGGTAAATTAAATCAAATTAAAATCAGCAAGGGAGAATTACAAAATCTCATTTTAGTCATTAATTTTAATCTCCTCCCAACCAACGCTTTTTTTTTTTTGGCCCTCATTCTTTTCTAATCAGGACAAACAGCAATGATTTAATTTAATTGGCTAATTAAGAATTTCATCTTATATTTCCCTATGCTTGATCCCCAACAAAGAGCGTAGCACTGTTCTAAACACTTAGGATACTTTCAAAATATACACAGCACCTGGTGACTAAGTAAAGATGTTCAAATGTAGGACAGCATGTCAAAGAGGACAGGAATATGGAACCCAGATGGGCCATAATATGCAATCAAAGGGTTGATGCTTGTTTTCCTGAAGCAAACTTACCCCTAATAAGGAGGGAAGGTACTGAAAAAAGGAAACAATCCTCTCAGTTATTGACCTCTGAACCAAACACTCAGGACAAGTAAGAATTCTCCCACTTGGATTTTCTGTAAATTCTTTTTGATTCTTCTACATTAAAACAGACTCTATAGCTGTTCTTTCCATTGCATCCACACAGTACATACAAGCCAGAATAACTATGTCTGCTTCAAGCACAAGGTAGCTGTTTCTAGGCCAATGATGGAAGGTAGGCAGATACCTGGGATTAGCAGGAAAGGGCTTCTCTTTGGCCATCTCTCTCATACAGGACTTTCCCCTTCAGCAAAACTTCTACACAGGGGTTGTTCTTGGGAGAAGAGAAGGTGTTGGTGTAGGGGCTTGGAACTGGATGTTGTGGGAGCCACTCTGGTACTGGCCTGAGGTCCCAGAAAGCTGGACCTCTGCCACCTCAGCCGGGATTCAGTCACTCTGAGTACTACCATCATGCCACTTCAGTCAGCACAGGGCACCCTTGAAACACTAACCCCATGCAGAATGCACTGTGAGAAGCTTTTCTAAACAGGATTCAGAGTCCTGGGACATTAGGCTGCAACAACCTGCATGAAGATATTCACTTTTTATCAAGTTTCAGAGGAAGGAAAAGTGGTCCTTTGTAACCGTGCTAAAGCAATAATAACGGCATTATTACCAAATAGAGAATAGTAAAACAAACACCATGACACATACATGAACTAACTCTGCACAGCATAGATGCCCATTCAGAGGTGGCAAAAGGGCATCATGCCATTCTGCTCCCGTTCATTAAGGTTGTCACTTCTATGGCACAACCCTTACCCCCATCACCAAATGATAAGGTAGCTTTAATACAAGGTTTTGTAATAGTGCAGTATTATCATTACCTGTTGCTCTTTAAAAGAGAATCAGTACCAGTCTAATGAAACCAGGCATGGGTCAATTAGTGCCAAATAAAATGCAGATGGTCACACAACTGCTGCTTGTTCTAGAAACAGCATCAGAAGTGGAGATGTGACTAAAGAGGGAGACTTGCTCTTCTGGGAGCTACTTGGTTCCCATGAGTGGGTAACATGCCAGTTTAATTCCTGACATTCAAAAAAAAAAAAAAATGCTACCCCCGGCAACACTGCACCTACTGGGCCATTAAGTCCCCAAATAGCCAGGTATGACCTTTTTGTCCTTGTGTACTCATTGTTCAGATGACTGGGTACTCACTTTCCACAAGTTCTTTCCTCTACCTGGAATGCATGCCCCTGGTCACACCACTGGGTGAGCACCACCTCCAACTTCTAAGCCCAGCACATGCCTCTTTCCCTTCACCAAGCCTTTCCTCCCCTCTCACAGAAACTCCTTCTCACTGCCTGGTGATTCTTGATCTGCCTATGGGTAACCTCCACCAGGCTGCAGACTCCTCCTGGACTGCGATCTTGTTTTAGCATCTTTGCATCCCCTGTTCCTAGCAAAGAGTAGAAGCTCAACACAGGATTTGTTGAATGAATGAGTGAACTAATCTACTAAAGGAAAATAACACATTGGTGGAAGCCCTGAACAGAACCTGCAGCCTGCAGTCTAGAAATTCCCCCACCTTCACAAAGAGCTTGTAAGAGCTAGTTCCCCTGGCAGACTGAAGCCAAAACTCCTACAATCTCCTTAAATTCTAAGTGGGGATGGAGATAGGGTGATTGGAACGAAAGAAGTGATAGAGAAAGGAGGCAGGGACAGGACTCCCTCCAGAAGAAAAGGTGGAAAACCTACTACAAGTATTCAAAAAACCGATTTCGGGGTCACAAGGGGGAGGAGGGGTGGAGGGAGGCGCTAATACTCAGAGCTTTGGAAGTTTGAGGCTGGACACCGGGTCTGAAATCATGTGGCCGCAGGTTTTCCCTAGAAGTTAGCCCGGCCGACCACCCAGCAAGGGCCAAGACGCCCAGAGTTGGTTGGCACAGCTGGGGCCTAGGGAGAGCGCAAGAAAACACCTCTCCCTTCCTTCCAAGGATTCCAGTCCCCGTGGGAGCTCTGGGGTGGAAACCGGGAGCTGTGTTCCCTTCCCGCAGGAGCGACAGCAACGTCGTCCGTCTTTCATCCCCCTACCCCAATGGTCTGGGTATCGCAGACGGCCCTTTCCAGGCCCGCTCCCGCTCCCAAAAAAAGAAAGAAAAAAGGGAATGGGAAGGAGAGGGAGAAGGTGTGGGTTTACTAACTACCCAGACAGCGCTCACCTTCCAGCTTAACTCTCCCTGACAAACTGTGCGCCCCACTGCGGGCGACTCCCACCTCGAAGTAAAACCCCCGGGGCCCGGCCACCTCGCGCCCCCACTGCCTGCCAGGCGTCCCCGGCCGTCGATCCCAAGCTGGCGTTGCCAGTGTTTGCCCAAGTCATCTGCAAGGCGCCCGGAGCGCGGAGGCGGCTCCCAACCTCGGGCCCCAATTCCCCAGCCTCAGACAGCGCATACCTGCTTACATGGCCCGCGTCGGTGCCCCGGAGTCCCGCGCGGAAAGGCTTTCCTCCGCGGTGGCGGCGGAGCCCCAATTCCCCAAGGAATTGATTCCAGTGGCTGGCGGAGGAGGGGCGAAGGGAAGCAGCCAGAGGAGGCGAAAGGGGAGGGAGGTTTCCACTCCGATCGCCGGCGCGAGAGTCAGCGAAGGGGAGCAAAGGAGGAGAAAACAAGAAAAACCTAAGGACGGGTTTGTCCCGCCGGAGGGGAGCCGATGCGAGAAGGCCGGGAAGGATGCGTGAGGTGGGAAGGGAAGGACCGCCAGCGGCCACTTTGTATCTGCTGCTCCCAGAGGAGCTGGACGAGGAGAGGAGGGACCTGAGGGAGGAGAAACGCAGCAACCACCCAGGACACTGCGCCCTCTGCGCTCTGGGGAGAAAAAGTTGGGAAGAACTTTTAGGGGCCGGGAGAGCCAGAGCGGCAGGAAATGCAAGCAGCCGGGAGAGGAGGGAGGAAGGGGCCGTGCGAGTGGGAGGGGACGGAGCAGGCGCCGGCGGCCCGGCTCCCCCACCCCCGGGCCCGGCTCGGCGGCGCTGGGGGCCGGGAGGCGGAGGGAGCACGGAGCGCGCGCCCGGGGGCGGAGAGGAATGCGGCGCGGGAGGGCGCGCGGCGGGGCTGCCAGGTCGGAGGGCCGGGCGCGCGCGCGCGTGTGAGTGTGAGTGTGCGTGTGCGCGCGTGTGAGCGCTGAAACGTGGAGCCCGAGCGCCCAAGCTGGAGGCGCGCCGTCCTTGGGGACGTCACAGCACTGGAATCCCAGGAATGCCGGGCTGCGGGAGCTCCTTCTGCAGGCCCGGGAGAAGTCGCACACTTTTAATGTGGTAGCTCTTGAAAAGGTTTTAAAAAGCCGAGGGCTGAGGAAGGCAGACAAGGGGAAACTCCCGAGAGTAAGAAATGTGGGAGTGGAGAAGAAAAACCGATCGCGGCCCCCGGCTCCCCCAACCCTGCGCGGCTCCCGGCGCGGGGAAAGCGGGAAGGAAACGTCCCACCTAGATCTCCAAGGACCACAGGGGCTGGGCAGCGCCAGATCCTCGCCCAACTCCCACCTAGAGCAAGGACTTTCCGCTCTGCTTGGGAGAACCCCCCGAGCCGGACTCCCCCGTGCAGCCATCGCACAGGGGAAGACCGACCAGAAGGAAAGGTGGCCTCACCGAGTAGGCAGTTTAGGAGATCTCTCCCCTAAGGCACCCGGACCCTCCGAGTACTGGACCTGGTGTCTTAGCCCCGCGCCCCCTTTGCCCCAGGAATCGTAAAAACCGCCTTTATGAGAGTTGGAATATGTCGTTTTCCCGGTTCGTGCCATGCCACAGAATCGCCCCACCCTGCCTGGGTAGGCACTGGGAGGGAACTTCCTCAGCACTTTCGGAGGTGGAGTTAATGAGCAGCGGCTGGTGTGATGGAAAAAGCTCAGAGCCAGGCAGGCAAGCTTGGGTTTTAGGCCCTGCCCTGCTGGTGTGGAATTGGTTTAACTGAGTATCCCAGCCCTTGTGCTCCTTGGTTTCTGTAGCTCTCAAATTAAAGGGTTTGACTACATTTTTTTTTCCTTGTGGTCCTTTCCATTGCTAAAAACGTTTCTTAGGGGACTGTTAATCTGGCCCAGATTAAAGCCCAGTCTTTTCATCCTTTCTCAGGTTGGAAAGGAACCTTCAAGATATCACAGAAGATGTTGTCCTAAATTACTTTAAGGTCCTAAAATTCGAACAAAAATCGTGAGTTTCTTGGGGAAGAGAATTAGAAGCCAAAGAGCAAAACTCACTGTACCCACCATGAGGAATTCTGCAGTGACTGACTTCTGTGAGCATTTGCCAAGCTCTAGAACTATAAAGAATTAGAGAAGACCCAGGAGCAACACAAATGACCAGAGGAAAGGAAGGAAAGGCTGATGGAAAATACAACCAAAGATTCTTGAAACTTTTAAGGAAATAGATGGAAAGCCTCCATATGGATTTGCAGGATTTCCAAAGGAAAACATTAAAGAGTTGTGGAAAGCACTCTACATGATCCTGCATTATTATCCCCACTTCCTAAATGAGGAAAGTGAGGCTTGAAGAAATTGCATAACTCACCAAGGGTCACATGGCTAGTAAAATATGATAATGAACACTAGTCTGCCTGGCCCAAAATGCTTGGTCTTAATCATTCAGAAACTTGACCGAAATAGGATTGGGATTAAAGATAGGGAAATGCCTGCAGGGTTTCAATATGCAATTCTTGGGGACTTACATAGTGGAAAGGAGGTGGCATTTGTGTTTTGCTGCTGATATCAAGCTCTGAGCATAGCACATTGAGGCTGTTGTGGTGTAGAAGAAAAAAAGAAAGGACTTGCAATAAGATACAAGAATTCTGGTTCTGCCTCTGACCAGCTGTGTGACCCTGAGCAAGCCATTTCACCCCTGGGCTTGAGTTTATTTTTTAAGTGGAGTGTGACGTTGAGGACAGAGTTGGGTTGGATGAATTCACCTTTGAGGACTTCCCAGGTCTGAGCTTGCATGAGCATACACTGCTCCAGGCAGATGGCATGCCTCTGGAGGTAAAGAAGTGATCAAGCCAGGATGTGGTGGGGATGTAGTAGAATCAAAATGAATGTTTAAAATCCAGTGAATATCGATGCATGTTCAATGGTAAGTTAAGCTAAGGTTTAGCACTAACCCTGTGAACTCATTTTTAAATTTAAATAATGTTACATATGAAAGTACAAAGCAACTCATTCATATTTTAAAAGCCTATCAAGCATATCCGACCATCCACATTTCTCTTTCTTTAGAATGGAACATGTAAAGACAATACAAATAAGATAATAAAAAAAAAAATAGTAGGTTCCAACTTTAAATGAAAAAGACCTTTCATTCTCTGGATAAATATACAAAAGCCAGTCACAAGCTTCATTTCAAAAGAGGCAATTCATTTCCTAAGTCCGTGGCATCACATTCAAGTTTGCTTATCACATATCAGGATGAACAGGAGTTTGGTTGATGGGACATATCACTACACACATTTATTTTAAAACCTTGCAATTTTAAGTACTTGTCGATTTTAGATTTCCTCAAAAAAGTATCTTAACATATTCTAAGCCTGATTCAAACTAGAAACACAAGATGCCAGGCAGAATCCCATGGGCCTCCAATATGTTCTTCACACTAATTTATTTTATACCTTCAAAGCCATTGAAATCACCAAAAGCAAAAAAATAAGATCCCCAGTCAAAGTCAACAGGCTTTGTTAGGAAAACTCTGCTCACCTCTGGGGTCTTCTAAAATTTTAAAAGTCGTGTGTGTGTATGTGTGTGTGTGTATTTATCCCCAGCCTAATTCCAATTCTAAACAAGATTTTTTTTTTCAACACATTATTGGAGAGGAGGAGAAATTAGAGTAATTGAGGAGCTTTTTCCAAAAAGCACATCCTCTCTGGATCCTCTGTGACCAATATCTGATTCCCTGGGTTGAGGGTAGAGATTTGTCTCAGTATGTATATGTGTATATATAACATATTTATAAACAGTATTTTACTGAGGTAAATTCACATTCGATAAAAGGAACAAATTCTAAGTATACATGAGCTCAATGACTTTTTCATATATGTATATCCATGTACCCCCCCACAACCAGGTCAAGATATAGAAAATGTCCATTGCCTGAGAAATTTACTTTGTACCCTTTTCAATCAACATGGCCCCTCCAGGCTGACTTCTACTACCACAGACTAGTTTTGCTAGTTCTTGAGCTTCATATAAATTGAACACTATACTTTTATGTCTGGCTTCTTTTGTTTCTGAGAGTCATCCACACTGTTGAATGTATCAGCAATTTTACTCCTTTTTATTGTAGAATGGATTCAATATATCACAATTTTTTTATTCATTCCCTTGATGTGTTGGACAGGTGTATTTTGAAAAAACTCAAGTAATTCTCTTATGATTTTCTCCTTTCCAATTCAGAATGACTGGCTTACAGAAAAAAATATAATAAAAATATAGATTAACACCTTCAAAAAGTAACAGAGAAGGAAAGGAAGAGAAAGACATAATTTAGAAGAACCACACTTAAGAGTGCTGTATTAGTCGGCCAAAGGGGTGCCTTCGCAAAATATACCAATAATTGGTTGGTCTTTATAAAGGGTATTTATTTGGGGTAGAAGCTTAAAGTTACCAGGCCACAAAGCATAGATTTCTTCCCTCACCAAAGTCCACGTGTTGGAGCAAGACAGCTGCTGATGTTTGGGTTCCTCTCCTGCCGGGGCTTCGTTTCTCTCCAGGCTTAGTGCTTCCTCCACAACGGTCCTCTCCAGCATCAGAACTGCTTCTCAAAATCTGCTGCCTTGCCTTTTATACTTGAGACCACACCCACCGAGGGGCGGGGCTCAATGCCCTCCTGACGTGGCCCAGTTAACACCCTAATCATAAATCAATCATGCCTAGAGGAACAGATCAGTTTACAAGCATGATTCAATTTATATTTTTGGAATTCATAATTAGATAAAACTGTCAAACCATTACAAGTGCTTTAATGAGAATTTACATTCAGAGTTTCTTATCAACAAAAACAAGTTAGAAAATTCACTGGAATATGAACTTCTTGTTATCCAGTGATTTTTTTTAAAAAAAGCTATATGATTATGCTGAGCTGTTGTGTAGAGCCACACACACTGCACTACACAACCCAGGAGCTGAAATAGACTACAGTGAGAATGGCATCCTCTGGAGTTGTGCAGTCATGGCAGATATGGAGTTCTCCATTTCCACTTGGCTTCGTCGTATCTGACACAGATGTCTGAGCCTTCTTCCCTCGGGGCCTTTCAGCAGCCCAGAAGGAAGGAACCTACTAAAGTCCCGCCTTAAATTCCTAGGCTGACTAGGCCAGGAAGTCACACTGTTCTCAAACATTGATAAAGTGGAATAATAGAAGACTTTTGCGAGGGCACTGAGGTGACTAAGCTCTCTAGTCCTTTTTGGAGAACTGGCATACCTGCACCCTTTGATGTCACACATTCTTTCCTATTTCACTATCTTTCCTAATTCCTCAAGCCCGTCATTCCTGATGTGCCCCATCAGTGGCCACCATGCTGTCTGGTTACCAGGTTACTTTTCTAGTTCATACATCTCTCAGGAGAAGGCTCCTGGCCTTCCAAGACGCTCCCCATTCTGGACCTGTCAGCCTAGGCCATAAATGAATATTCCTTTGTCACTGCCTTCTGGAAATAGTGCCAACGATTTTTAGGTTGTATTTTTCCAAGCTGGGAGCGGAAGGATGAACTTGTCCTCCAAGGACACTGTGCCCACTCCTCTGACAAATGCTTTTGAGCCTGTGGTCAATGATATCAGTTAGAGTAATGTATATCAAAAGGCAGACCCACTTTAGGCAGAATAACTTTTTTTCAGTGAAAATGTATAAAATTCAGACAATTTAAAAAATTTTAAAAATTCCGTATGGCAGCAACATATGTTAATCAAGTGTACCATAGAAAGAGCAGTTCTCACACAGTATTGGTATTTTTAGCAAAATTTAAAAGAAAACCTAGGTATAATTGAGTATCCTGCCAATTCCAATGCTTTTATCATTCTCCACTGATTTCATCTTAGATGACAAACACCCTTTGAAAAACGTGTAAAAGCACAGTCTTCCTGATTTTCCTGCCTCCCTCAGCCCCAAGGTTGTCTTCCAGCTTTCCTGAGCTTGCTGGGACACTCACTTACCTCCCGACAGACACGGCTCACACACGTGCACCCGTCCAGTCATCACCACCTCCTCTCTGGAACCCCTGACAACGAAGAGTTTACCATCCCCTACTGCGGAAAGGCATTGATTAGGGAGAAAACACGGCTTTCACTACCCCTAAAATCTCTTCTTGGAGAGCTTTCTCATTTTGATTTAAACAATTTTAAACATTTTAACAGACTAATTAAAAAAAAAAAAAACTCTCCATTTACAAACAATTCTCAAACCCAAAGAAGTCCTCTAAATGCCTGATACAGCGGATGTGGTAGTCAAGGCTGATTGTCTTAGTAAAAGTTCCTCTGGTTTACAAAAAACATCACTTCAAACATCACCACAAGAGAAGGGTGGGGCCAAATTGCATACGTTTCAGTGGTTAAAATGGGAAATTTTATGTTGTATATATGTAACCATAATAAGAATTTCAAAAAAGAAAGAAAGCAGGGCCTGAGAACTATGAGGTACTGTGCTTTTCTCCCTCTGGCTGGGGATTGTCTCCTCTCCTTTTGTCCATATCCACGCTTGACAGCTGTGTGACCCTGGACAAATGACTAAACCTCTCAGACCTGAATAACGAAAGTATCTACCTCAGAGGATTGTAGTAATGGTTAAATGAGTCAACGTGTGTAAAATCTTTAGAACAGTACTTGGCACATACCAATCTACCTATTAATATTACCATCACCTTTGTTCTTTCTCTACAGACTCGGTTTCTGTCCTTCAGCAGGGACAGAATCGCAAATGCAAATTCCCAAGAGAAAGAATCTGGTTGATCTGGCTTGAATCGTCAATCTAAGGTCTTGGAGAAAAAACAAGGTTGACATAGCTGGGGTCTAGCCCTTTGGGTGGGAAGGACTGTCCTCAGCAAATAGAGTAAGCCAAGGAGGGCATCCGAGAAGGTGTCTACCCGTCACCTAAGGGAAGGGAGAACTTCTTACCAAGGTGAAGGCTCGGTTCATTCTCTGTAACTATCTACACCAGGGTCAAACCTAGTTTCTCATGTGTGGAGAAGAAAGCAACCCACTAGAGAGGTGAGTATCACGGTGAGGAAGGTCAGGAAACCAACTTCTATTGAGCACCTGCTATGCTCTAGGAACAAGACTAAGTTCTGTTCTGTATAATCTGAAGTAGTCCTTGTAACGGTGTTTGAGTTAGGTGGTACTATATTTTTTAATAGATAAATAAACTAAGGCTCTGAGACATTAAGTATCTTGTAAATGCTAGACCTGGACCTTTCTAATTCAAAACTGGACCTTTCTAATTCCAAAATTCGTATTCTTTCTAATCCACCATGTTGCTGCAAAGTCTATGGAGCCCTGCTTTATGTCAGGTGCTAGAGTTAGGTGGTGGCAGAAAGTGTATGGTAAAAAAGAGGGGAAATAAAAACATAAGTTGAAGTACACATTGGCAGGACAGAGTATATGTTCAAAGTTCCCCGTTACGGTAGTTACCAGGGGACAGCTGTACTTGGCTGACATTGAATTGTGCTAATGAGAAGACATACATCGGGTTATGTGTCTCCAGTTGTTTTGAATCCTTCTTTTCCCATGTTTTCCTAAGTGCATCTAGTACAAAGGGGAATGAAAGCTGATGATGTAAAATCAGAGAACAAATCATTTTGAAAGACTTTAATACCTTTTATTTCCAATATTCCAAGATTCCTACGAGTTAATGTCTTCACCTATTAAGCAGATAAAGTCCAAGAAGTGGTAGGTCGGGTCAATGGCCCTTCTAGCACACAGGAGGGTGCCTTTGGATCTGGCATGAAGACACACTTCCTGGGTATATGGAGTAGTTTTTGTTCATGACATCAGTCTCAAAGGTCAGAAATTCCCCCTCTAATACCCTAATTTCTAAGAATAGTTAGTTATGAATCTGTCATCCATGAACTGAGCTAAAATGTTCTTCATCCTGTTTATATCCCAACTGGGGCCAGATCCTAGGAAGTTACACAGCGATAGAATTTGCCATGGCTGGTCCAAGGAGCCATCAACACTTTCAAGGAGTTACATGGAGGGCAGGTAAATGATATCTATAATTAACCCCATCTAATCTTCTCTAAAATATCTGTTTGCTGCCATTTTGTGGTATGATAGTAGGAATAGGTGCCAGGCTTCTAAGAATAACTAGGTTGGAGAAACTCTTCGTGGAATCTCAAAAATTATTGTACAGTAGGAAATAAAGTAATGATTAGGCATGGTATTATAAGAACTCAAAAGCCAGCCGGGACATTTCTTAGTAAAAAAGTCAGCAGATCACTCTCTCCATTACGTACATTCTTTTCAGTCCTTTCCCACCAATCTTGGAAGAAAAATATCAAAAACACATCTCATGGGGCACAGATGTGGCTCAAATGGTTGGGCGTCCATCTCTCATATGGAGGGACCTGGGTTTGAGCCCCAGGACCTCCGGGTAAAATAAAGAAAAAAAAAAAACACATCTCATAATGAAGGGGCAGGTCCAGAAATGGCCCTCTGTCTGATATTGTCTGGTATAACATGATTTTAGCTACGCTAATCACCTGACACAATACCTAATTTGAAGAAAAAGCCTGAGAAAGGTGAATTCCAATCGTATGGGCCACTGACTCCTTACCTTCTAGTTGTTCTAGAAACTAAATTTTAAAAAGCCTCAATAGGTGAAACTTAATGAATTTGTTGTTGTTTTTTTTTTATCCCCTTGGTTCATGCTTATTTTTTAATGTAATTTAAACACTTAGAGGAAGTTGTTGACAAATAATAATGCAAACTATACCACCAGACTTACGGAGATGAAATATTGGATAACCTTCGAGAGATTTACAAATTAAAGATGATCAGAAAGCAAAACAAGACCAGGGGTGCATTTGTTTCCGACACAGGCAGCTGTAGCCAGAAACCCCTCTGAGTGGTGTGGTACATGAAAGCACCGCTGTGACTAGTGAAAAGGAACAACCTTCACTGGGGGAGGGAAGGAATGGGCCGTGTTTGGGATGCCTTTCTAAAGAACATGGACACTCCAGCCCGGAGGGGTGAGATAGAGTTACCCGTGGGTATGGGCAGGCCCTGTAAGAGAATCCAACAGCACTAAATCAAAACCTCCCCTAAGACCCGGCTGCTTCCTGGCTGCCTCCCCTAGAATGAGGGGTGACTCAGAGTGTGACCAGCTCTGGGACTTCAAACGTGTCTGAGTAATTCTCACGCACCTGGACAAGGGCAATTAAAGGACTGGATCCATCTCACTGAGGATCAAAAGATACTTCCTGCGGCCAGCAGAGAAAAGGCAAACTGCCTAGGAACCTCAATCTTGAGATGTCTTTGGCTGCAACGATGAGGCAAACATGTCTTCTGGCAAGATAAATCTTAGAGGCTGGAAGGCGTTTATTAACCTAAGAAGGCAGCCATTGGGCTTTACTCTGTGATCTGATTCAGTGTGATATGCAAAGATAAAAATTCCAAATGGTGAAAGAGAAATTGATTTTCTGTTGATAGACGGGGCCTTGTGAAGGCCCTACAAGATCTGCCTGCTACCTTTCTGATCTAATGTCCTACTACTCTTCCTGGGCTCACTCTGCCTTGTGATACTAGTAGTTTGTCATTCCTTCAACATGCCAAGTACTCTCAGGACCTCAAAGACCTCAGGATATTTGCGCTCTCGGTTCCCTCCACCCGGCGGCATTCCGTCCCTCCAGATATTTCCTGGCTCCTTTGTTTACTTCGTTGCTCAGACAAATAGCACCTCCTCACACCCCATTCTCTGTTCTTTACCTTGCTTTATTTTTTAATCTTTGTGACAACCCTATGAGGTAGGTGTTCCATCTATAGATGGAAGAAATCAAGGATTCGAGAGATGAAATAATTTGTATGTTTTTGTTGTTTTTAGATTGCAGGTTTCTATGTCTTAGGGGTATTGGTGTTTATTTTTAAGGACACCTAGAACATTCCTGCCACACTGTCTTCCTTAGTGCATGCTCTGCCTGTCTTCTGTTTGTTTACAAATTTTTCCCCTTTATACCCCATTCCTAACTTAATTCCCCTCCTCCAAATTGGCATCTGATCTAGTATATTTAAGGCAGTAGATTATAGCTTAAGAATACATATTCTTGAGCTAGATTGCCTGGGTTGACATCCTGGCTTTGTCATTTACTAGAGGTGTAAGCTTGGGAAATTTTTGGTCATTATTGCTTGAAATATTTCCTTTTTTCTTCTGGTATTCCTAATAAGCATAATCTGACTCTTACCTGATTCTCCAAATTTCTAAACTTTTTCTCTTCTTTCCATTCTTTTATCTTTATCCTTTCTTGGGGAAACTCCTAGACTTGATCTTCTAGCTCATTTATTTACCACACAATTTCACTATTTAAGTAATCCACCACATTTCTCATTTAGTAGCTATAGGATGATTCATTCTTAATATTTCTAGTCAGTCCTTTTACTGACCTGCTTATTCTCACTTCATGTTTCCAATATCGTCTCTCCTCTCTTGCAGACATAATTATTATTCTGATTTTAGATTATTTTTCTGTTTTCCATTAGTTCTACTTTCTCTGGTTTAGGCTGTTTCCATTTATTGTTCCTGAAACTTGCAGTTCTTAGATTTTGCCCCCTGAGTTCATCCTCGTTCCTTCGGAACCAATGGCTGGCTTGACTAGTAATCTGCACCCATGGAGAGGGGTAAAAGTCTACCCAAGCCTGTGCCTCTGCAGGTGAACTGGGGTGTATGTTATTGTTGGTATATATATATATGTGGGAGGAGGAAGGGGTAGATATTGTGCTCAACTGATCTCCCAAGAACCTCTGAATAACCTTCAATTGGAGGCAGCCACCCTTTATTATAAGCAGACGCCCACAGGGTGGGTGGGAGCAGGACTGTGTGTAGAGGTGGGTGGGAAGAGAGGAAAGGGGTTCTTGGGGGCTGGTCAGACCAGCCCCACTCCTGGCTCTCTGCTCCTAGCCCCACCAGGCTGCAGCACTGCCTTGCAGTTACTCCACTGTTTCTAACCCATACTGCTGATATC
Organism: Chaetophractus vellerosus; assembly: GCA_004027955.1. NCBI lineage: Eukaryota > Metazoa > Chordata > Mammalia > Cingulata > Chlamyphoridae > Chaetophractus > Chaetophractus vellerosus. The sequence continues at coordinate 2,413 of PVKH010006935.1, read as the reverse complement.
TTGCCTCCACAGCAGCAAGCGGATGGGGGGAGTCTATCCAGGGCAAAACAGGGAAGAGGAAAAGGCAAAACTAAAAATATCTTCCCTAAACCCATTCCTGCTTATGACCCAGGCGCCTCACCCTGGCCATTCTCCCGGCCAGCAGGCCAGTGGACCCTCTACCCCAAGGGTTTCCTCGGCTAGTGGCTGAGCACAGCCCTGAGGTCCACCATCGACTCTGCTTTCCTGTGGCACCCTTGCCGGAGAGAACCTTCAGGCTGTTCTTAGATTTTATTCCCCAAACTAGAAGTCCTGTAAGTTTCCAGGATCAGCAAGTAAGTGGTGGAGCTAGGATTCAATCCCTCGTCTTTTTTACTCTAAAGTTTGTGAGCTTGTGCTTTTAACCCTTAATTATATTCAGGATTTTCTGGGATTCTAAAGAGGAGCGAGCCAAATTGTCCATCCAACTAAAAATTGTATTGCACTCAACTATTTTCCATCAAAGTGAACCAAATCTAAGGAAAGAAATGTACAAGAAAGCTACCAAAAGAACACTAACAACATAACCAAAGGATGCAGGAATCACCTCAAAGCAGGGGTCCTTAACCTTTTTTGTTCCACGGACCCCTTTGCCAGTCAGGTGGAAACCACGGACCCCTTACTAAGTCCGCACTATACTGGGTATTATTTAATAAACATATCACACCTGCACCAACATGTCCCCACAAGAATAATGATTTTTTGAGTTTAAATTCAAGCTTATGGACCCTTGTTAAGAACCCCTGCCTTAAAGAGACTCTCAGTGGCCAAAGATGTGCCAATTTCAACATCAATAAGGATAATAATGATGAGCTGAAATATTTCAGTCATGTTTAAATCTGTAAGTTCATAATGGCACCAAAAACTAATAACCTCACAAAATAGTCATCATTGGAACCAATTCATTATTTTGAAAAATGATAAATGAAGGGATAGAAATAAATCTGTATCGTGCCTTTCCTAACAAATTATACCACTGGTAACCAAATAGTTGATGAGGAAGTGTTTTCCACTGTTCCAGATTTTCAAATATTCTAAATAACAAACAAAAGGGATGATCACATCGGAATATCATTTTACAACTCCTATAAGGTAATGGATCCAGGCATTGAGCATCAACTGCTGCTTTTTGTGGCTGCTAACACCACAAAAAGAGAGATAATTGGATATTAGACTATCGCTATTTTGCTTTGAGGGAGATAACCTGAATCTGATCAAGCCTCTAAAATAGATGAAACTACTACTTTACAAAAAAAAAGTACAAGAAAAGAGGAACATGTTCAAATAGACCACAGAGATGCAATCAGCAAAATGTAGCCTGTGGGAAACAATATTTTTTGCAACAAAGACGTTTCAAAGAGGGAGCAGAGGTTTTAAGTGTGGGGGGATGGTGGTGGGTGGGGGCAGGAAAGGGGGAAATCATAGATTTAAAAAGTCTTTAAAGATCTCAATTATCACAACATGTGACTTTACCTGTATCCTGTTTCACATAAACTCTAAAGCAAAAAAAACAAAACAAAACCCATTTATGCCCTTGAAGAGGAAATTTGAACACTAGATAATTTAGATAATATTTAACATGTGATAACAGGTATTCTCTTTATGTTAAATATAAAAAGTCCTCCTCTTTTAGAGATGTATATTGAAATACTTATTGCTAAAATGTTATGATATCTGGGTTTTGCTTTGAAATAATACAGGAGGGGCAAATGCCTAGGTATGTAGGTAAAACAAGATTGGCAATGAGTTGATAATTGTTGAAATTGGGTAAGAGGAATATGGGAGTTCATTATACAAGTCATTCAATTTTTATAAGTATGAAGGATAATAAAGTAAAACAATACTAAGAGGGTTACATATATTACAAAAATAATAGAAATAATAAAAAAAATCATTCTCATTTCAAGCAATACTGAAATTAAATTAAGCTGAATTAAATTTAAAAATGAGAGTTGTGTGTTTTTACATCCCATTCCCAACTTCCCATTTCCTGAAGGTAATCACTTTTAATTCTTTACTGATGCAGACAAAGGTTTCGTGTGTTATTATTTATATGTTGTTGTTGTTGTTTTAAAGTGTGTGGGCCATCCTACATTTTAGATGAGTCATACACAAGAGTTGTTTTTTTTTTTTTAATCTGAAAGCATATATACCAAACTACTAACAATATAGGGAGAAAGTGACATTTTCGCTTGTACAAAACTTGGGATTTGATATGATCAGAGTAAGTTCAAAGGTGCCTCACTTTGGAGAAAAAAACAATATAAAAATCCAAACTTAATGAAAAAAAATTTGTTTAGGATCAAGTAGAAGGAATCTTCACTATAACAAGTAACCAGAGGCTATAACCATGGGCTCTTTCAAACTGTGACCATCACTGCTGATTTTAATTTTT